>VXBJ01004841.1:216481-255703 GCA_013400055.1 Nycticryphes semicollaris | reverse complement strand
AAAAAAAAACCCACAAAACAAACTCCCCAAATGTTTCACTAGCAGTAGGTTAATGTTTTCCCCAGCATATTGAAAGGTGATGATCAGACTGTGCTTGATAAGCTAAGAAAGTAAGGAAAATATATGGAACATACTGAAGAATTATTTGACAAATAATTCAGAAACTAAATATAAACCAAGTAAAGAAACTCTCTTTACAAAGAATTCCTTACCAAACAGCCCATAAGAGATCTTATAAGCAGAAAAATCAAATTCCCTTGCTCTGTGCAAGCAGATGGGAGAGGCAGCTGGGGAGTTCTGAAATAGCAATTCAAGGAGAAGAATTCTAGGATTTTAGATCTGTCCTAATTAGGTAAGTGAAGTGTTTAGGGAATATTGGACCATGTTCTTTGTGTAAGTCACCAGCTCCACAAATGCTGGTGGAACTTACTGATTTTTAGGTGAGATGAGGTAAAATGGATAGTTTATGGTATTCAGAAGCCTTTTGATTAGGCTGCCCAATTTTAGCTGCTCTAAGAATTTCACAGGACCTGTGAGGAGTAAGCACAAAGCGGTTGAGCCTGACCCTTAAAAATTGTCATGAAGAAATTGAGAAACTGATAATGTAGTCTTGTAGAAAGACAAAAGTTAAATTGTTGCTTTCTCTTTCCTTTCTATTCTAATTCTCTGATTTCAGAGAGGCTAAGTCTGCTTTTGCCCTCCCCCCCTTTTTTTTTCCTTGCATACTCTCGATACCTTTATTTCCATCCTACTCTGATATTTGCAGTTCACCTGCTTGTGAACTGAATAAAGGCTTCCCCTTTTTTGGCACTGAAATGAAATTTCAACTTCTGCTACTATAAAGTGCAAGTATCATTCCTACATCTGAATTAAACACCACTGTAATTAAAGTGAAGAAGCAGCACTGGTATGAAATCGTAGGAAGTTCTTTAGTTGCAATTTACTCAGACTGTTGAGTGGAATTGAAGTTGTAGTTTACTCCTTATACTCCAAAAGAAGTTTGTATTGGCTATGCAGTACTTTTGTGCTTCTATAGAATTGAGGTATGATGAGGTAGTCATGTGGGATGAAAGAGTCATGTAGGAACTTAAAAATAAGGTATTTTAACATCTTTAAAGAGTTCAGCAATACTATGAAATGAAATTTTTCTGAAGCAGTAGGGAAATGTTTTGCTTATTCCACAGCAGGGACTGACAGACCACATCAAACCTTGCTCTGTGACAGTTTCTAACTTGAAGCTATGGAGTCACTCAGGATACACATAGTGTGAGTCAATTTGGTAGAGAGTTTATAAAAAGACTAACTGAACCACTAACAGTCATTCTGTTGTCTTGAGTATGGCATGCATGGTATTCTGTGCATAGTGGTTTTACGTGCACTAGGTAGCTATGAAAAAGTTGAGGTTACACCAAACTGAATTTTTTTATTTTAGCTGTAATCCCATAAGTCATCAACTATGGTAACCTAACATCTATTTTTGTTGTTTAAAAGAAAAAAAAGTTTCAAAAGGAAAACTTGTCATATAACAACTTTGAAATAATTCGAAGTAGTGGAGTTCATTTGGAAAGGCTTTCCCGTTCGTGTAATCAAAGCCCACCTTCCTCATGAAGGAAGACTTTATTAAAGCAAGCTTGACTTAGCCAAGTATAACTTCTGGGTAATACCACTTACAGGTTTTGAAATAGCATGATTTGTATCTTTTAATAGGTTGAGTAATGCATTTTTACATACACATACGAAAGCAACCAGGATTTGTCTCTTTAATACTTGCTTACAAACAGAAGTAGCAGACTGGTTCCTTGGTTGCTGGATAGGATGATTGCAGTTGAAATGTTTTGTCTAACTGCTTGTAAAACGTGACAGATCTCACAACTCTCAAGTTAAGAGCAGGAGTGTTTCTACTATGGGTAGGACTTACGGATGCTATTCTGAAGCTCCAGGAATTGGAATAAATGAATGATAAGTGGGCTACAAAATAAGTGAAAATACAAGATTGTTGGGCACTAGAGTACAAATCATATAGCCATACGTCATGCTTTATTGAAGTCTATGCAAAGAAAAGTTTGAGAGATTTATTATGCAAATAAAATGTCATAAGTGTTGGCACTTCAAAGGCCTGTGCTTGCATTTGCCATATAATTGCCTGAAGATATAGGCTGTTTTGGATGTAGAGCCTTTATTTGCATTTTGAGGATTAGCAGACTGTTTATTTTACTACCCTTAGCCTTTAAGTGCACTTAAGCTGTTTTTCCAACAGAGCTGAATTTATTCAGTGTTAACTTCTTGATTGACATAGAGAGAGGAGTAAATCAACAAAATGTACAGGACCTTGCAGCCTCTTTCATTTGTGACCTTGTAATGTGTAATGGGAACCAGTGGATTTGAATTAAAGGAAAAACCAAAATTTTAACTAGCATTATAAATTTCCCAAGGAAAAAATGTACATAGATGAGGATAAAGATTAGAGGTGACAGAATAACACTTTTTTTTTCCCCCCCCTGTTAATTTTATCATAGCTTAAAACTCAGTGCAGATAATTTATTTTCATTTTCACTATTTTTTCAGGTTAGGTGGCAGGCCCAACTTCCAGAGAAGTCGATGGAAATCTCTGTATTGACTTTAGAAGACTTTAGATCAGGCTCTCAATGGCAAAGAATGAGCCCCAAATATTTATGCATATTTATGAAGTTAATGAAAATTTGTTAATGAAATGTTCATACACGATTCATTCTAGGCAGGCTGTGCATTCATCTAAAAAAGCCCATAAGTGCCTTTCTTCTAGTGTTCTGTTAAATGCTGACTGAAAAGTCAATCAGGTTTTGCTGGAATGAGGCATATGGGATTTGGTCAGTGTTCATATACACTGATCTTTAATATTTATTGCTAAGGATTGATGCTTATGTGGTGAATAGGCACCCTCTGCGTGGAAGACAGATATGTAACTTACAGCTTGATGAAAGCACTGCTCTGTTTCCAGAGGCATAAACCCTGATCAGCCCTGACTTTGGCCGTTGACAGAAACCCAAGGATGTCCTTATTGCTTCCAACTTGTTAATGTTTCCTATGAAACTTAAGTAAAAAGGAGGCACTTGACTCTGCAACTTTAACAACAAATTGGCTTATTTACACTAATTTCAAGATCTATATGAGAATAAAGCCTGTTGCAGCTGGTAGGAATGCTAAATCCTTGAACTCCAGGAGACCAGATCCTCCAAGTGAGCAGCTGCTGTCAGGATATATCAATCGTTGTGCCAAAATACCTTGTCAGTGCCCTCTTGACTGGCTTTTTCAGAAGCAAAAATTGGATTAGATATGATAAATGGATCTGATCTTTGGGTAGGCTAGTGTGCTTTAGTCTGTGCAAGTGATGTTTCTTTGTCTGTATGATAGTTATTCTAATGACAACAGATTATGAATTTTTTCCCTTCATCTAATGTGGAAACAAATGAGCCTTTTCCCTTTCTTGTCCTTCTAGAGTAACTCACTGGACATTTAATCAAAGTACTTATATTTGCATCTTTCAACTTCTTCTGATTTTTTTGATTTGTCCCTTGGCATTAGGACTTGATTCCACCCTCCCCTCTGGTTTTATAGCAAACACTGAATGTATCCTTATTTCAGCAGATGAAAAGGTATCTTTACACAATACTTAATGGGGATTGAGTGGGATAGAGGAGGTCACTTCTCAGCCTTGCTATTTCCTGATGTAGATTATGTCCAAATTATCAATATCGAGCTGTGGCATTTGCTATAGCATTAGCAAATTAATTTTAAAAATAGAGATGAGTAATTGATGTTACACAGTGTACCTTAGTTCCTTCTGTGCACATATTTCAGCATACCTGTGCCACATACTGGTGTTATGCTAATTTGGTCCCTACTTATAAGCCTGGAAACATGATCTGTGCAATTTTGCTGAGGATTAGACTGTTGTGGTAAGGTTAACAGAGTCATTTTGGCTTCATAGCAGGGCACTCACCTGAGAGATGGTGACTATTAATTTTTCTATTTTCAATATGAATTTTTATTATATTAACTCAGTTAATTGGCTGTACATAATTCTTTATCCTAGAGACTTATCTCTGCCAGTCTTCAGTTAAAAGCATTCTTGCTAAAATTTGCGATATTCCTTACTATTGACCTGAGAGAAAAGCACTTTGGATTCAGCCTGTGAGACAGAACAATTCTGTTGGGAATATGGCCAAAATTTGTTCTATTCATAACATTCTTCTGATGTTTCCTGTGAACATGGGAGCATGGGTGGTACTACTACCTTGTACTGTTTTGTGCTTTCAGCATATGGATTGACAGGGCAGATGACTTCTCTGATAGCTATTGAGCTAATTTCATGGGTTTGAGGTAAATGAAGCAGCTGCTTGTTTATGCATCAAATCTGTGTTTTTAACCAGTCATTAGGTATGCAATTAAGAACATGCTTTTGGAAAGGCTGGTGGTGTATAGTTGCTTGTACGTTTGGTAGACCCTGAACACCTCACAGCAGATGTCTATTGCCTAACAGGAGTGGATTTTTTGTTTAAATACAAACTGAAGATGTTGCAAGTGGAACAGACTTGAGAAATAAGAGAAGTATCCCTAGGTCTCAAGCGAGCCTTTTATTATCCTGTGGTCAAGGATGAAAGAGCTTGTGGGAAAGGTGACAGGTTTTATAACTTGATGCCTTCCCATGTGCTGTTGCACTGGGCAGATTCCCCCAAAGCAGAGAAGAAATAGTTTCTTTGGGCCTAGGCAGCTACGTACCTGTAGGAATTGCATTTTACGCATGCAGAATACTGGCTCTTTTCTTACTAGCAGGTACAGTCTTCTGGAAATCCCACTGAAATCATGCATCAAGATGTGCCAAGCCAGCGGGAATATGCTGAAAGGTGTAAACCTACAATGATTTCTGTTATGGTTAGAGTATAGCCAGTCCATGTAGAGTTTTTCATTCTAATATTGAGAAAAGAACCTTGAGTAGGTTTCTCTTCAAAGCATGAGTATCTCACTTGATTTTGAATACCAAAGTCTAGTAGCAACTCCAACAGCTATATCGCGAAAGTCAAAATGACATCCACCTCTCTGGAATGTGATATAGAGCGTTCTGACAGCCACTCCCAGGGCTCAATGCAGAAATTAATTCCACGTTTTCAACAAGCTAGGAATTGCTCTTGATCTGGCTACTGTTCCCATCTATGCTCTGCTTTTGGGTACTTCGTGGAAATGTATATTCAGCAGTTTTCATGACACAGCCAACAGTATGTAGAGCAAAATGCTTGTCACTTTGCCAGTCTAGTGAAACTTTTAAAGTCATAGTCATCCTCAGAAGGTTATCGCTACCAACAGGTAATGTGGGACACTGGGACATGTTCTGTGAAATGATTAATAGATAGGTGAATAGCACTATATGATTTATTATGACATCTACATTATCTTGCTTGAAATTTCTTTTGCTCATGTAGAAGGGCAATGCTTTCCCCGTGTAGTTTATAGCTACTATAAACAACTTCTACCAGCATCTTTGCTATTGTGTCCTGTCTCTCACCTTCTGTTTGTCCCTGTTTGTAATAAACAATGTGTAACTGTTTTTGTAAAGCCTCAGTATGGACTAACTTGCAACATCCCAGAGCTCTGCTGTGAAAGTACAGATCTTCTGCTGAGTCATCAGTAATGGCAGATACCGGAGTTCTACAGACAAGCAGAGTCACTTTTGCTGACTTAATCTAATTTGAATTTAGCTGTTATTTATTGTGATCACTGTTGTTAAAGCTGCTAATATTTCTTGGTTGTAAAGGGGAAATAAAAGCAGAAGCAGCTCTCCAGGGCTGGCCTTATTAAAAATAACGAAGGTGAAATTCTGAGAATTATAGAGCTTTGTCCTGTCTATACCTGTACTCAATTTAGGGCAATTGGGAATTTTACACTGTGGTGCTTTTGAAAATCAAAGACATACATCAACAGTTCTTTTTGGAGTATGAATAGATTTGAAGTGTTTAGGTGCCTCTCAAAAGAGATAACAGTGTTGTCTTTTCTTTTTAGCTACGTTTTCATTGACTCTCATGCTTGTATTTACCCAGATTATTTCCAAGCTTGTCAAATGATTGAGTAGGAAAAAGTAGTTGAGACTTTACATGCTGACATGAAGTTTCTGTTTGCACCCACTTCTGTTCTCATTATGTGCTTTTGTTCTGCAGATGTATTTGGAGTTGAGACAGGCTTTGAGCTTTCTCACTGTCATCTCTGTTTTAAGTCTTATTTCTGCTCTGCACTTCATAGGGTCTACTTGCCTGTCAGAGTCAGGGGATGACTTGTACTAGTGCTAAAGGGAGTTGGAATGTGTAAATTCAATTAGTGCTAATGGGAGTTAGTCCTAAGAATTTCCTATGCCTCAGTACTCCTTTTAGACCCCTATGCATTGCGTCTCCCCTTTAGCTAGGTTGTCTAATTTCCATTTTCATGGTGTGTTGCTAAGTTCTCTAGTCTTTGTACTCCTTCAGCAGTTAAGCAAAAATCTCAAGTTTACTTGGACTGGAAGAGCATGCTCTGACAATGGAAACGTCTCTTTCTATAAGAAGACAGTAGCACCATTGCAGAATTGCATGTCATAGCCCTAATGTGGCATTTTACTGAGGTTTACACCATGTTTTTCTCTCACGAAAATACTGTGTGTTTGCAGAGTACTAAAATAAATTGACAATGCAAACTGCACTAAGCAGCAAATCACTCTTTCTCACCAAGTGGAAGAGCAAAATGGTTTTACATCATAGAAGATAAACAAAGAACTGTAACACTTTTTTCCTCTTTCAGGTACGCTCTGGGATAGCTAAATAAGCCTTTCTGATTTTTCTGGCAATGAAAACCAATCTAGCAATTTCCTTCTTCCTCTTAAAACTCTACCATAACCTCCTGAATGCTCATATTCTCTGGGTGAGTGTTATCATCACCCATTTTTCCTGTTTTTTCCAAAAGAGACTTATGAATATAAGACAACTGCAAAGTGACTCTAAAGCTTGATGACAGTCAAACATAGGTGAATGCCAGTTCAGTAGGGCATGCTTTCAAATGAAAATGCTCCTCAGATCATGCAGACTGGCCATCTGGCATTTAATGGTTCTCTTACAATATCTCTACTGTAACAAAATAGAAGTATAAACTCTAACGGACTATTAGGGCAAGCTTTGCTCTTGACTGACTATCAGCATGCAAACTAAGATTCCAGCTTTGGGAAGATCACAGGTAACTGAGATAACTGTCTGGGGAGTGGGTGGGGAATCAAATCTTCTAAATGTCATTCTGAATGCAACTGGACTTTTATTGTATTGTCTGAATTTTTCTGTTTTAACTCCTGCACGTGTTCATCCTAGGCAATTTTAATTAATTATCCATACCTGATATAGCAATAAACACAGCTGACAGTACAACATGTTTTCTAAACCCATAAATATGTTTATCTGCATGGGAATGGGAACATGGTTATAACTAAGACAGCAATGTATATTTTATCTACTAAACAGAAGTGATGGCAGGTTTAAATGGAGTCCTAATCTTAATTTTTTTTTTGTGTTTATGATGCTTTTTTAACCTTAGGATTTAAATAAACCAAGCATATTTTAAAATCTTTTCATAGTGGCTAGCAGTGGGAAGTGTAACTTCTCACAGGATTCATCAAAGAGCACTTGATCATAAAATGCAAAGCTCAGGTTCAAAATACTTTTACCTTCGGTTTTCATGGGAAATAATTTTCTCATGAAAATGTTTGAGATTTTAATGGTTTTCCTTTGGCATACTGTTACAACCTCAAGTTCTTCTAAAGCTTTTTGGATTTGTTTCCTAAACAATCAATATAAGCACTCGTGAATAGCCAGTAGGAAAAGAAAACCAGAAGAGCTTTAACTGATTTTCTCTAACATTGATTTGTTGGCTGCCTGGGAGAGTGCCTACCTGTACATGCCTAAGATGTACAGCTAAGGAATATTTTTCTGACAAACCTTAGTCAAATTGGCATATTCCCACAGAAAGGTTGAGTTTTTAATAGCTGTAAATCATTCAAAGGAAATGAAAACTTTCTAGCGATCCTAATTGCATGTTATATGATAGATGTGGATGGCTGCTTAGATGGGTATAACAGAGGGAGCATCCCTGTGACCTTGACTGTGGGTTCACTCAAAATGTATATTCCCAAACACTTCTTCCATGAATTAAATGCCATAGAAAAATGCTAATATTGCTTGGTTCACTGAGGTATCAGAGCTAACTTGGGCCAAACTTGTTCCATCATTTTTCATGCTGTGAGCCAAACATTAAGCCTCAGCAGAAATACTAATATACTGCTATTCCAGAAATGTAGTTGGTTATCTCCTATAGAAAAAATTGAAAAATATATATAAAAAACTGTGAAATAGAAGTTTAATCTTTGTATCCCAATTATGTATTTAACCCTTAGACTGTCAGGTTCTCTATAGACCTCAGTTTGTTACTGTGTTATACTGAATGTGAATACATGCAAGTGTCATGCCAGCAAATGACAGAAAGAAGCATTAGAAGATCTCATAGCAATGGATTGAAACCTAACTTAAAGTGTACTCTGATACTCAGTGTCCAGTTAATATCAGTGTGATGGCATTAGTGAGTAATACCTGCTATTAACTCAATTTCGGTTTTATTCTACTGCTCTTTCTTAAAGAGAGGAACAGAATGACTGCCTGCCTGTAGTGAAAACTATGGAGAGAATCTGTTTGAGTAGTTCAAGTTCTGTCTTTTGCTAACATTGGCTTCAAATGGTGACAATGGCTCCAGGATTCATTCTACCAGTACAAAATCTGGGTACCAATTGAAAGGATGTTGAAATTAGTATTGTTAAAACTGGCTTTGCTGAAGCTTTCATGTTGGTCAATAGGAAACTGTTCAAGTGGATTTTGAGTGCAGGTGATGTGTGACATCTCATTGTCGCAAAACCTCAGGTCAAGGCTGAGACTGCATGATAAGAATTCCTATATTTCTAGACAAGAACCTTTTCCAGTCGTATGGCAGCTTAACCTGCTTCTCTGCCATAGCTGTTGTGTGGCAGAAACTTGTGGCTTGTTCCTTTTTGCCAGTGAATCCAACTGCAGTAGAGTGTCCAGAAGAGCAAGGGTAAGTTAATTAAAATTTCAGTATTCCCTTTTCACGCACGTTGTTTTGAAGTTACAGGTTGTGGTTTTGGCATGGATTGCATCTAACTTAAAATAATGTGATCAAAAATAAATAAATAATGCAGCATCAGTAGTGAATGCTCTTAAATAGGAAACTAAAGTATCTTTCTGTATTTCCTGATTTACACTTTATGAAATTTTGATTAAAATTCTCTGTATTTTATAGAAGGGTGAGAGTGCCTGTGGGAGCCTAAGGCAGTTAGTTTTCTTCTATAGGAGTTACTTTAGTTGCCCTTCAAACCTGGTATATCAAAAGGCCCAACGCCCCTGGTGAATCTGAGTAGAATCTCCTTGCTTTGCAGTGAGGAAATCCTGAGAGTGGATTGTGTATGTGATTTGAATGAATTAGGATGACAGTGTCCTGTACGTGTCACATGAAAGAGTAACCTTCATCTGCTCCTTTCCATGGATCCATGGAGGGATCATAAACTTAATGCTTCCTTTGATCTCCTGAATGTATGCTTGTGGGAATAGAACAGCTGATCACTGGCCTGTGATATCATCTGTTCTATGTGCCAGCACTTTCAAAGGCTTTTTTGTCATATCTCTTGTAATAAGATGGTTATGAACATCTCGGAACATGAGTGAGAGGTAGTAAATGGGGAGAAAAAAGAATATTAGACTCTGTACAGCTTATAATTAAAATCGTAGAGAGCAATAGCTGTGAAGTGAGTAAAGAAACATACAATAAAAGCAAGCAAACAAAGAATCTCCACTCATTCCTAGAAAGCACAAAGGCAGACTGCTTGATTTGGACGGCTTTCTATTTCAAGTCACCTTATCATTGAGACAGCTTTGAGTTTAAGATGACAAACAAAAAGCCCCAAGGAATTGTTTCCCTTTTCTGGGGGAGAGACAAGCCTTCCGTGCAGATGCTTGGCACGTAAGAGCTCTGTCCCATCCTGAGCAGTTCTGCACTTTTATATCTCACTGCTATTTTATGATACTTCCAAGGGATTAACTTGACAGAGTGAAAAACAACGAGATGTATATTTGAACGGAGATTAAAAATACAACACAGAGCATTCTATTCTCCTGTCAACAATTTCAAGGTAAAAAGCCCATCAACATATCAAGTAATAAAAAACACTTTGCAGAGGTTAGCATAATGTAACCAAAAAAGGGGAAAGAATAAGGAGAAGAGTGAAATGTCTTTGGTATGGTTCAAACATTAGAGCACTTATTTGTGGTCTGAAGATCAATAAGGCAGAACATTCTTTTCATTATATATTAATATTGTGTGAGCAGAAAACATGGCAACTACTAGGACCGTGTGACTCTCGCTAAAGGTATTTTTCCCCTTTGTCAAGATGAGTACAGTTAATTTCACTTTTTCAGTTTGCATATTGTCCACAACAGCCTAAAAATGAATAAAGAGAGACTTGTTGCATTGTTTCTATTGTCCAAGCAACTGGCTGAAATGCTTTCTAATGTACACTTGTGGGAGACCAATGGTGAGGTGTTAAAAACATGTTTGTAAAGCAGTTTGAGAACAATTGCATGGAGACTAACTTCTGAATTTAAATGACCCCGGGAGGTCCATATTTTCATCTAGATGTCTAGGTGTTGTCTTGTCTAGATTATTTTTGAAAGATACCGACTCTTCATTTAAAGATGTCAATAGATGAGGTAGAATCTTTCACATCTTTCCATACTTACCAGCTGACTGAAGACGCTTGAAAACTCATTGGGATCTGTTTTCTTTTTAAAATTATGTTGTGCTGCAAAGTTCAAAGTAGATTAGAGCATGCTATTAAATTCATATGCTTCTCTCTTTCAGATGTGCCTTCTCTGCTTATCATTTAAAGTGAAGCTTTATGCTTCCTATTATCCATTATCAACAAAACACCCCAATTAAGATAGACATGTTCAGTAGAAATGAGAAACTTGACTTTTTTATGAAAAGGTATAAATACATGCTTTAGTGCAGATATTCAAAAGTAGAATAAAAATACAGCAATAAGAAAACTATCTGTGGGGTTGTGGAAAGCTAACATTGTGAAGTTTGGGTTTTTTTATTAGTTCTTTTAACAGCAGTTAGCATTGCTATGCTGGCCAGGTAGATCATATCTGTAACTTAAATGTTGTTGTTTCATGTCTCTAGCCGTGCTTGTTTGAATTACGCTTCAAGACCTTGTCTACAGCTGTCTGCAGCACTGCTTCTGTTTCAAGAACTCTCAAAAGGAAAGCCAGATCATTATCAATTAAACATCTACTGTACTCCTTTTGTGAATATGTACTAAGACAAGTCTGTGTATGGAAAGTTCATGGGCTTGACAGGTGTGTTAAAGCTAAAATTTGTTTGCTAAGGTTACATAGAAAAATTATTGCTGCTGCTCACATTAGAGCTATGAAACTAAGAATTAATTGCATAGCAGGTTACTTGCTCTACTGAAATTAGTTTAAAGCTCTACTGTTGTATGGGTGTTTTGAAACAACTATAATAAAACTAGTGACCAGAGAATTAAAACTTCTGTACAGCATTTTATGATAACCTTGAGCAAAAAGACAGGTGGTGGTGTTGCAGAAAGCATGCATTACTGGTCTTCCTGGAATGCTGTGGAAGCCTAGAATAAAACTCCTCAATGTTTCTATTGTAGCAGAATTGGGCTGACAATAAATACAAGATGTAGGCTCATGCAGAATGACCTCTTAAATGGCATCCTTTAATGTATTGTTCCTTGATTTCACAAAGCTCTTCAATTCAAACATGGGATAATGCGGTGTTACTTACGACTGCTGGTGCTGTAGAAGCCATAACTCTTTTGTTTCCCCTGTCTGTAACACAGTTGAAGCCATATTTTTGTGCTCTGAGCGACTTAAGAACTGATTAATTCATGTTTGCAATGTACTTGAAGATTATCAAAGGGAAAGTGCTACAGAAGAAACAATCTTATTTTTATTCTAGACTGTTGGCATAGCTGTTAAGATACTGCAGTGATTTGAGCGTTGGTGCTGTTTGTTTTAAGTACAACACTTCAGATGGCATCTGGCAGCCTTCACGCTAGGAGTACCTGCCCACTGCTTTCATGCAGTTCTTCCCCTTGCAAATAAGAGTTTCATCTGTGCTCTCTTATAGGAACAGAGACAAGACCAAACACCTAAAAACAGTCGTGGTTTGGTTTGTGGTTCTTTGTTTTCTTTTGTTATTTTTTTTTTCTTCACTGCTGCAAGCATCTAAGAAATTCAATCAACACTTTTATTTCAGTTGTGGCCTCAAGGGGTTTTCGGAGGAGAATGAACTGTTGAACTGTTGCAGTTGGGGACCTCTATGGTGTGTCTATAGATTTGAATGGCAACTTCTGTCTCAAACTCCAAACTTGTGACTGAAATACAGCTTATCTTTAAATCAATATTCAATGTCTTTCTAAGGACTGCATTGATGGTCTAGCCACTATATATCTTGGAAAGCTGGGGAGTAACTCACTTAAACTGTGATCCCATTTCCAGTCAGGCATTTCTAGTTTGACATTTTAGCCTGTAGATCTTGTTAAGATTACAGATTAAGGGCTTGCACCCAAGCATAGTGGAGTTCTGGAGAGTATTTCTATTGAGTTTGACAGGCATAAAATCAGACCTGTTCAGAACATGACAAATCACACTTGTAAATCTTTGTAGATCAGTATCAATCATTCCTTATCTCTCATGAATGTCTCCACCTCATTATTTCCATTGTCAAAACTTGAAGTTTTTCAATTTCAACCCTCTTCTCTTGGGTTGTATCTTGATAAAATATATGTAAATTTATTAAATCCATGTCTTTCCTGTCTCACATAGTGGAAACAGAGACAGAGCTACATAGTATGTAGTGTCAGAATGAAAGATCTCTGTAAACTCTGTCATTTAAAATGCATTTTTGTTTGCAAGAATAGTAAATACTCCGTCAGATCTCAACTCTTTATACCTGTGGGGTAAGAGGGATGTATTCTGAAGAATGACTTATCTTAAAGACCAAAAGCTGTAGATGATCTTTAAGCACTACTAATACATTTGAAAAGCCTCTATTGTACTGATTATATCCAAAGAAAACTTCTGTTACTCTCCAGTGACATCTGTTACCTGTTTGAAGCTGTCATGAGAAAGTATACAAGCATACCAGGCAGACTTATGGCAGGCTCTGCTTTTTAGGTGGAAGTGAGTGCAAGATAAACTTCTAAATATTAATGTATCAGCTAAGAAGTAAGCTGCTGGCATGGTGGACTAAGTGCATGCACACTCAAACTTCTTAGAATGCACAGTCCTGAGTGCTGTTCCCTTACGTTTGCGATTACTCCTTCTTTGTGTCTTCAACCAAAATTCACATCTAGAATTAACAGGCACTCTTCAGTTTTAGGGACTACTATCTTCTTTTATTACCCCTCTTCACCTCTTTCAAATTCAGATCTGCTGTTTCACTACTAAATCTTTCTCTACTCCCTCCCTACCTCTTGAAAGCTCAACAGATGTAGCCAAGCAGTAAAACATGAGCAGAAGCCCAGCCTCTGGGCGAGCTTCTCCTTGTTCTGCCCCTTCTTACCTTCTCTGAAATGCTGGATGCTTTCTCTCCAGCTTGGGCTATTTTTATAATCTCATGAGTTCCCTGTTTTAATAGATCATGAAGTAGAAATAGTGGTTAAAGTTCATTTAAATACATCCTAATGTCACTGGTTGTTATGTTGCAGATGACGTTGCTGTTTTAGACTTTGGTAAGTGCATCCACTTGTACTGTCCTGTCAATTTGTGTGGGGAAGGAATTTTTAAAGTCTTCTGTCAGAGTTAAAAAAATTACAAATGCACATCTGTCATCTGGCAGCCTGATAGAACTCATCTGATGCACATGTTTAACTTTTAAATACTGTTGCTGACCTTAAAAGTTGGATGTAGTTCCATAGAAACAGCAAGTGTGTGCTATTCACTGTAAGTGCCTGAATGTCCTGCAGAGACAAGTCATGCTGAAGTACTGGCTTTGCTAGAGCAGCACTTATGCCAATACTGTCCTACTAAGAGGCATCCTTCACCCTGGCTAAGAGTATTCAAAGGAGAATACGGACTTAGACAGTCATTCCATAACGTTGTTCAGTTATGTCAACCTTCCTGAGAAGAGACGCAATCAGTTGTCTCGCTAAATCTGTCTTAAACTACTTATATGAAATTTTGGTGGTTTGTGGAGAAGTTTCTTTTGGCACACAGCTAACTTCTTCTGTTGGTTTTTTTTTTCTTTTCCATTTATCCTTGGAAATGAATGCATTGAGACACTGAAGTGGAGACACTCGTGAATTAATGCAGAAATACAAAAAGTATTATGAAAATGTATTATGCAAAAAGTATAGTGTACAAAAAGGAATATTCCCTCCTAACTCCTGTTTATTAAAGATGTTTAATAATTTTTGTAATGTAAACATTCTTAATGATACTTTCTAAAAATATTGATCTAGTGTGTGGGTTTTCTTAAAATAAAGAAGCCTTCGACAATATTGATGAAACTGGCAATAGTTCAATCACTGTTTGGCTCACAATAAAAGATACCTTAGAACTTGAACTTAAATATTGTAGTCTTTCATAGCTGCTGCATTCCTAAATTTCTGGCTAAATGAAGGGGAAAAAGCTATTTTAATCTACCAAAATAGCTTTTAAAAGCTGAAATGTTAACAGGTCCTGACTATAGCTAAATGGCTGCTCATAATTTGTGATGTATTAGAGGGATAAGCAGCTGTTGTATGGAATGTGTGCAGCCTGGCAGAATTGTGTGACTTCCAGTCCTTGTGCATATTTTGTACTGAGAAACATTGCCAGAGATGTGGCTGTGGCTCTCCCGACTCACAGGAGTGCCAGGGAGGTGGATCTGTCACACAGCACTGCTCAGTCTCAGTGAGAGTGTCACTATGTGTGGGGTTGCTATGTGGTCCTGCTGCTGTTGGGTGATATTATCACTGCATCAAGCTCTGTTCTAGTTTCTGATGTTGCCATGGGCCAAACGCTTTACTTGATGTCAAGTGTGACAAATTAGGATGTGCAGAAACTCCTGTGACCTCTACTGTTGTGGCTTATTTCATAGTTTACTGTGTTAACTAATTTCCATGGATTTATTGTAGGGAGCTGAGTTAAATGGGTTATTTTAAATCTTAACTCTGTCTTTAAGTCATATTTTTAACAAGGCAAGTATAGAATTAATTGTGCTTTCCTCAGCTGCTTGCTAATAACCCTACATATCTGTGTCTTAAGCTTAATTCTCTCATTTCAAATATGCAACCCTACTTAACCTCAAGCATAGTATATCTGTCAGGTTCACAGCTGGTGCAAATTGATATAGTTGTCTTACTGATACAGCAGACATGTTTATTTACAACAGCTTTTCATTTTGTCTCACGTTTTCTAGTATTGTAGAAGACAGTTAAAACAGGAAAAAAAAAAAATTGCAACTTTAACAGGTGTCCTACTAGGTAACCCAACGCTTTAAAGTAAATTTTTAGGAGACTGAAACATTTGAGGGAATGGTGTAGAACCCTCGTGGTTTTAAGACTATATACAAGAGGCTAGAGTGGGGTTTGGAGGTTTATTTTGTGGGGGAGAAGAGATAGCTACTTGAACTTTCATTGTTCAACACATAAAAATATGTCTAGCACATAGCCTCTACCTCTTCAGAAATTCAAAACTAATTACATGTTAATTTGCATATCAAAGCAAATTACAAACTAATGAAACATTTGCCTGCCAAACATTTCTTTATCTTAATGAACAGAATAAGAATACCTATTACATCCTGATTAAAATGTCTTTGTACTTGTCCAACAGGTTACGCTCTGTATATATAAAAATGTTGTTTCACTCTCTTACTGGCAATGGGAACAAAACAGATTCTAATTTACAGCATAACTTTTTGTTTGTATCCAGAGATATAATAACGGATGGGGGGAAATGATTTTGGCTTTACTTTAGAAGCAGAAGAGAGAAACAGTTTAATTGTGAACAGATATTGGTTGTGTTATTTGGAGTCCTTGTAATACCATGACAATACCTAGAATCTGAGAAACTTAGCACTATTAATTCATATATTACTACATGTGTATGCCACAATGTTTTTTTTCCCCAACAAAATTCAGCTTGTGAAACTCTCCTCAGTGAAGCTTCAGAGAATTCAGGCATAAAACAAACTTATACTAAAAGCTAAGCCTTTAGGGAAAATTTTTTTTTAACCTATGTTACAATCAATTTAGGTAATACACGAAGGTTACTACAACTTTGCCTATAAATACAGTGCTATAAATCTGTTTTACTGTGAGTACATGTATTAGGGGGAAATAAGTTTTATTTACTTAATTAAAATGTCTACGTACTGTAGCTGTTTGAGCTTATTCTTCTTATTCTTTGGTAATTAACCAAAAGCTAAAATAAATTTGCTGAATAGGACTGTTCTTAATATGACTGTTAAATCATTTTCCTGCAATGTAATTGTACCTGAATGGATGCAACTGTAACATGAGCCATAAAAGGAGATAAAGCAGCAACATAATGTACCATTTCCTACTGCATAATGGTAACTCTGAATAACACATGCTCCAGGAAGAAAAGTAATTTAAACTATATTACAACAAATGTCATATTTGGAAATCAAAACTATCCATCATGCATTGAAAGGAAGTGTTGGTGAACTACAATATGTCTAAGGAATGTACTTAAAATTTTTTAAGAGTCCATTAAAAATAAATTGATCCACTTAATTTCAGGACATTGTAATAAATTGTAAGTGACAGTTGCACACATGTCCCTTCCCCACCACGTGTAAAGCTAATAATTGCAAGTTTAGTGGACAGCAATTGTACAGAATAATCAAAAGTGGCTTCAATTCTATACACGATAAAGCGTTTCTTTTAGGAAATTATTAGTGCATTTATAAATTATGTTGGTAAAAATGCCTAATATTTCATTAGATTTTCATTCCTATTTGTCAGATTCATAGCAGCATAGTAAATTTTAACAGTGAAAGCCAAAGTGTGTAAAGTGGTAGTAGCATACTTGTATGTACCTAGGCTTTGTAGTGGTTTTCTAAATAAAGAAATCAGAAAGTATGCTTATTAAATCCTTTTTCACTTATAGGTAGTTCAAAAATCTATGTATATATTTTATGGCTTTGAGTTAAGGCCTCCTCAAGGGTGGAAAATCTTTAAAAAAAATTTTAACTGTAGTTGTTTTTTTATATAAAACAGTAAGATCAGAGGAGGGGTGGTTGGCATCCTGCTGACATGAGCTTGAACTGATGCACATCACCAGAGGAGGTGTTTTGGAGATCTGCAGCTTGCGCTGCAGGGATACCTCACTGTGGAGGCACTAAAACACAAGGAAATAAGGGATCTGTTCTCATCTAAAGGTTGTTTCTAAACAGAAAGACTCTCTTACTTCCTACTGCAATTGGAATAGATGAAAATTTGTGGAGGTCTCTGCACCTTCTGGGAGGGACTACTGAGGAGATGAATAGTGGCATCCTGGAGTTTACAGGAGCTTTAGTACTGTGAGTGATATATTTGAGGACCCTTGAGTTTTGGCTGGATTATTATTTTTCTTACCCATTTTCCATGACTGAAGAATTCCATTTGGTACTGCTGGATTCTTCTCCATGTTTATAAACAGTAATTTGTTGTCCTCCCTTTATCTGCAGATGTGCTTAAATATAAAAAAAAGTGAGAAAATTTGTGTGTTGGGTGCCTCACCCCCACAGCAGTAGGCTGCAACATGGCAAGTGGTATCTTCAATAAACTCACTCTGTTTTATCAAGAATCCTTGCTCCTTCATTCCTTGTCTACATGGACATCTACAGTATACTCTGTAATTTTGAACTAAGATTTGTATATTTAAAAAGAAATCAAACATTTGAAAGCAAGGGGACAAAAGATTATAAAAAACTGCGCTAGTAATGAAGCACGTGGTTTTTAAAGATTTTTATTCTAGAGCTTGCTGACTGAGTAAATTAAATGTTTTGTGCTTTGGGTCTTTTGGTGGTGCTGATGGTGATCAGCTCCTAGCTTTGCTAAGCCAAAATGCTCTCTTGTCAGGATGAAATGGCCAAGTAGGAGGTGGCAAGGTTGACTGAGGACATAACTTTAGCAGGCTTATGTTTATGTCTACTTCTACATGATATGTAAACAAGGGATGTTTCGAGTAATTGATATTTATGAAACTAACAAATGGGATTATGTGGAAGTTGGGGGATGGAGGGTAATGTAAAAATAGTGTGGCGATTCCTGCTCTTGTACTCTCCTCAACAAAGAACATTTATAAAAACAGTGTGAAGTGCTGCAGAACGGTTTGCTTTGGTCCAGAGAAGAATTTAAGGAGAAATAACAGCAATATTTTGGCTGAAAGAACGTAGGGTGTAATATCTCAGTGGGGAGTAAAACATTTCTTTAAGATTCACACCCTGAAAAGAGGGAGATTGAAAACTACTGTCACCTAAAGTTTGTGGTTTAGAAACAAAGCTCCAGGGATATGCCTTATGTAAATGCAGACTTTTTGTTCTTGAAAGTTGGAAGATGATGGAAGAGGGTTTTGTCTATGGGTTTTTACCTGTGCCACAAGAAGTTTACTAAGCTTCACGGAACTGTAGCTGACTTAAATATTTTTATTCAAATAGCTGGAGAGAGTAGCTACAGCCTTTGGAGATATGCAGCCAACTCTATCATTGGTTGAAGCTTGCTGTATCCCTGTGGGGCCCCCGCTTTACCAAACAGTAAAGAAGGTTGTTTGTTCAGATAGTTATTAGTAATGCTAATGAAATGTATCAGTGTACCATGACTCAATAGGAAAAGACTTGCATTTAACTCAAAGCTAAACAAAACCTGACTCATGCAAGAGACAAGAAGAAACCAGTTTGGATGAGATGATTTCAAGTGTATGACATTTTCATTGATTTTCTTTTTTTTAGAATTGAATATTGTATCTTTGAGTAGCCCATATTTTTTTGGCAGATGACTGCCAAAGCCTGAAACTTTGTTCTTCAGCTACCTGTGTGTAATACATGAGGAATAAAGATAGATTTATGTCTCAAATGAGACTAGACATGGATCTATCAAATTATTATTTTAAAATTCATATGGTGTGTAACATCTTTATTTGTTTAAATCTGTAAGTGTCTCTTAATTGCTTATATAGTGTAGAAAAGGAAAGTGTAGTTTATGTCCAACAGTATTGAGGAAATCAAAGTTTCATCCTTCTTTCCTTCATGTGTTGACAATTTGCATTACTAGGTGTGAACAAGCAATTACAGCCTTCATATATCTGACCTCACTAGCTTGGCAATTAGCATCTATTATCTGCCTCATGCTCTAGCAAAGGGAGTGGGGGTTTGCTACTATAATTATGGTGGTAAGCAGCATTAATGCGATGTGAATGGTTTGGGAGAGGTGTAGCTAAGTGAGAGTTAAGCCAGACCTAAGAGGTCTTTTTGGCAATGGTCTGCTCTGTGGTTATTGGGTTGACAACCTCAGTTTATTCAGACTGTTACTTGTGACAGAAAAGTACTGATTCTGATATGAACTTCTCTGTCTGTACAGGCCGTGAAGGTCTGTGTTATTGTTTTCTGGTTTTATTTCTTTTAAACAAAGTGTCAACTTCACTTCTCAGCTGTATTGAAGTGTTATAAGAATAAATTTATAAACTGAGAAGACTCTGTAGAATCTCAGGTTCTACAGAGATTTAGCCTATGTGGAAAAGAAAGGTCTGAATAAACAACTAGATGATAGTCATAATTTCAGACATTGTTAACAAAGTTTTATGGAAGCAGAGGCTCTGGTTAGAACCAGCTTCAGAATGTGACTCTTGTTTCCAGCATTATTTTTTGCCCTACCAGTACTGATACTTGCAATCCATTTTTCTGTATAAATTCAGTACTGTTTATTGGAAAGTCATCTATAATTGTAGGTTAATGAAAAGAGAAAAAGAAATAAATCTGATACCAAAGGGTAGGGATGGGAGCTAAAAAATGCACAGAAACAATTCACAGTTTGAATTTTGGGAGATGAAGATACGCTTTCATCTTGGCAAAGTAATCGGGGATGAAAATATCTTAATGGACAACCACATAATCCAAGAATGCCAGGAAATTCAGTTCTCACACTTCCAGTATGGTGGAAGTCAGCATTCAATGCTGTATCAGGTGGTATTTTTTTTTTTCTCCAAGTGACAGAAATAGAACTCTTTATACACAGGGCTCTGAATCTGACATAGAGCAGAGGGTGCAGTGCATGGAGAGGGACAAGAGTATCCACTCCCTACATCTGATATAAAGCTGCCTTTGCAGCAAACCAGCTCTGCTGCAGTAATCGTCCTGCTTAGGCAAGGTGGGGAACTATCTTCTTCACTCTGTGCTCTCAAGGCTGAGCATTTTCTTATGCTGATAACTTTTCTCTATATTTGCCTTTCAATAAATTGTAAACAGGAAGGCTTTTTTTTTTTTTCTAAGCAGGGAAAATGACTATTTCTCGAAGAAAGAAAATGTGACTTTATTGAAGTTGGGATGGTGTAATCTCTAGAGTGGTTCTGTCCAGTTACACTTTTGTATTTGAGGAAATAGACCTCATCACATCGTATAGATGAATACAAGATGAACTGCAGAGAATGAGAATATGGGGCAGGTTTATGAAGCTATTGAGATGCTTGGCAGATCATGCTTTTAAACAAACTCCACCAAATAAACCAATGTATCTCTCTTTCTCTCTTACATTAAAGTCTTTCAGATACTCAGAATATAACTACTTGAGTGTTTGTACGATTTGTGTTGGGTACGTTAATGGAATACAGGAGTATTTTATAGCACAAAGGGAAGAAGGTTGAAGGTTAATATGACATGTGGTTACTACCTCAAATCTGTGTTGATATAACTATAGGGCTTTTCTTTTCCTTAAAAAGTTTGTCTAGTTCTCATGTGCAATGTGCCAAAAACCATGTTTGTATAGTCTGTTCTCAGACGTATATGTGACTTAGTCATGGATGACTGTCCTGGTTTAAGGAAGTTTTGTTATTTATTATTACCTAGAGTTCCTGTAGGGGAAGAACCTCCAAATCTAATTCTTTTAATCGCTTATGACTGCAAGGTGGTGCCTGATTTTTGCTTTAAATTGCTTTCCAGCTGAGACATGGAAGGAGGAATAATCACCGAAGTATATTCGTTAATTTAGTTTGGAATACTGATCAACAGTGTTTCACTTACTCTTCCCTTTCCTCTTCCTTCACAACTGATAATTGAATAATTAGCAACCATAGAAATTTTTTTGATCAGTTTATTTGAGTATTTTTGCCAATGAGAAGTAGCTTATTGCCTTTGTAAAACCTGGGTCATATGCCCGATTTGCTTTCATTTTGTTTGCTTTTTTTTTTTTTTTTTAAACCCTATCTGTATATTTCTGGTTTCCTGTGCAGGAAACTTTTTTGAATTCCAATATATCCTATTCTAGATATAGAAAGTCTTAGATTTTTTTTTTTTCTAGGTAAAGTGAATCCTGATAGTATGCCTTTTAATAGGCAGTTTTAAGGATGCTTTAGCTCCTGGAGTCTGTGTGTTACTGGCACAGCCTCGAAGTGCTAAGCTTAAGACTCTTCGTATCTTTCTCTTAAATTTCAAACATCTTTGCTGAAGTGGGAGCTCCAGCTTTGCTTGTTTAGTCTTCAGCATAATTGACATCCTCCAAACAAGGTATTTTTAGCAAACTGGAGTAACTTCATCTCCATGGTATTCCTGGTTATTTCTTGATTGCTTTGGCCTCTAATATTTGTTTTACTTCGAGAGGAGTGGATGAAATTTCATAGAACTGCAAAGGAATAATTATACTAATTTTCATTATCAATGAATATTCAGCATCCAGGGTGGCTGCAAGTGATATGGTAGAGATTTACCTACTGTGACAAGTGACTTGCTTTGAAGTCCTAACCATGGTGCATTGCTCTATTTTCCAATACTTAACCATGCTTACATAAGGTTGGGAGAAGCTTCTTCAGTTCCAAATTCAGGATACCTCTACAATTTCAAGTGTCAGCAGAAATGGCCTCAAGTACTCTGACTGATTAGGAAGGACTGAAAACCAGTGCAAAGTGCTTTGTTTATCAAATGAGTCTTTTTCTGCTCACATTTGCATGCACATAACTATAAAATGTCATAATTCAAGTGGCAATTAAGGCAACATGTGCAAATTGGGTGATTCTGCATGCAGCTGGCCAGTTGTGCATGCACAATTACCCAAATTACAAATGCAATCACCGTCATTCCATGCACAAATAAGGCATATAAATGTGCCCCAGCAGTGTAAAAAATTTTCTCTGTTTTACATCACAGGATGATTTCTGGATAAAGCTGTAATAAACCTGAGGTTGTGGATCTTTTGTCACGGTCAGGAAGTTACTTGGTAGAGAGGATGTAATTTAAAATTGTAAGCTACTGATTTGTCTTGTGGATTTTTGAAGAGGCTGAGATAGTTATAGATCAGGACTTTCCTTTTACAGGCAGTATATTTTATCTGTTATCTTCATGTGCAGTAATCCATTTTATTTAAATATTGATTGTGAAGATAGAATATGTATTAAAGAATTGAGTTATTTACTGAATTAATCTTGAACCTATTCTGTACTGATTCTGAATCATTACGCATGTCATCTTCTTTGCCTTCTGCTATTAATCTGGGAAAGGCACTAAGTGTGAGCAACTTGTGTGTCACACTAAGCTTTGTAGCATTGGAAGGTATCCTTTTGGTAGTGAACTGGCTGCAATTCAATGACTTTCAGTTATGTAACATTGAAATTGAATATATATTTCATATATACAAATTACTTATTTTTATCCCTAGTTCCTTTACAGGAACAATGGAAAAATACATAGAATAGTAACTTACACAACTCTGCATGAGTCAGAACCATCTCTATTCCACCAAAACTCAATTTGCTGATTGAAATGTTTCACATGGATAAGAAAACCACGAAATAATTAATGAGGTTTTAAATTATCCCGTCTAAGCGGGCTGATCTTGAGCTGAAAAAACATGCCTGCAGCCACTTTGCATCAGCAAGAATGGTGTTGATAGGTTTGGTAAGGAGATGGGAGTAGCTGCATTGCAAGGGAATTAACCATGAGAAAGAACTTAACTGTGGTTCTAGGGATGGGTAACGTGATACTCGAATGCCCCAAGATTCATCAGTGCAGGTGGAGCAGGGCAACAAACCAATGGAGATCTAATCTTAGGGACAATCCTTCTCAGAATAAATGAATCTCTGCTGAGGAAGCACATCCCAACTCACAGATGTGCAACTTCAGAAATTGTCAACTTGAGCATCTCAGCTAAAATTAATTAGCTGAAATGATCATTGCTATGTGCACTAACGTAGTCCCCTCTGACTAGATGGAGAGGATCACGTTGCTAATGAAGAGAGAATGCCTTGCAGTTTGTAGTCAGTAGTGCGTGCCTTCATGAGCTATTCTGGAGTACTAAATGTAATCTCAAAGATCTGGGACAGAGGCAAAATGTCCCTCAAGGATACAGTACCCACTTTGTTGGACACATTTAGATATAGGTCATCTGAACATTCAGGGAAAGGAAATCAAGCTGAGTAAAGACTTCTTTTTTTATTTTTTTTTCCTTGCAGTTATTGTAATTGATTCCCATCTAGAGAAATTCTTTCAGTTCTATCTCAGTTGTCAGTCTTAATTCTTCTGTGCCTGGACACAATCTAACACAGTGTCTCTACTTCAAAGCATTTATAATCCAAGTAGTCCTGACTGACTTGAATAGTAGATTCATGTTTAAAATAAATGAATGAAAAAAAACTCCTATGTTGAAGACTGAGGAATGGAAAGAGCCAACTCCTATGTTGGCTCTAAGGCTATGTAAGCAGCAATAGAGTTATTGGCCACTGACTCTCCCTCCTTTCACATTTCTATTTCTCTAACACTTCAGTGCACACATCATTCTTTTCCAAGCATTCAACTCAGTTACTCAAAGACCGCTTCATATGTTATTCTGTCACTTTTGAGTACTTTGGACAAAGCCAAGGTCATTAGTGTAAACAAAGGCAGGCCATCAAATATCTTTTGAGGAAAAAGTCCTTATGGGAGTCAGGAAGATGTATTCTGATTACCTTTAAATCCAAACAGCAGGGGAACAAAGTGGAATGAGCAACAATAAAAAACCTGGTATCTGAAGAGATCAGTTTATTCATTAGAAGGCTGATTTGAACCCATTAGCATGGTGTGCAGAAAGACACTTCCTATCCCAAACACAGTTGTTTGAGCAAGATTTTGAGGGCTTAGTAGAATTGAATTGATTGCCTCTAAATGTTATCTACTGTTCATAAAAGGGAAACTGTTCTTTCTCCTTCTTTTTGGCACCAAATCTAACTTTGCTTTGCCTAAAATATGGTTCCTTAATGCATGCCATTTTTAAGTAGTTGGGCTAACTATGAAGGTTAAAATTGCCTATCAGTGGTAAATGTGATTATAAAAGTTTCTTTAATAGACTCCAAATGAATGCTTTGTAATGGCCCAAAACCAATTCTAGCTCACGAGACTTCGGCTGGGCCCATGCAGCTCTTCTTCCTGACTCTCTGCAGTGATGCCATGCCCTGATTTGTAAGCCTCTCCAGTAACTCTGCTATCTCTGAAGGTTACAGAGCCTGCCCATGCTTATTTCATCCAGCCAGTTAATCCCTTCCAGGCACTTATTGAAAAGAAGGCAGTGCAGGCAGTGGCCTGGATCGCAGTAAGACAGTTCACCTGGTCTATCCCTTCCACAATTGGGAAGAGCTGATATGAGAGGGATGTAGTGTTACTGATAAAGCAATGAGTGACTTGTGCGGTACTGGTATGCCCACTACAGGACTTCTCAATTAATTTGTCAGGTTAAACAGCAAGCAGGGATGTTCTCTTTTTTTTAATGGATTATCACTGTAATACAGGTGGTGTTTCAACTGACAGCAGGTTCCTTGAAGACCAGCATAAGTTCTTTCTCCCTTAATAGGTTATTCACTTTACAGCAGTTTAAATGTAACCTGAAAAGTAACGTGACTTCATTTCTTAAACTAGAACTTTTTGGCAATTTCACTGAGCCGAGCAATTCTCTCAGTTGAATAGTCATTTTTAAAAAGCCACTTGGAGCGCAATGGCTCTGCAAAGTTTTCGGATATTTTGCGAAGCATTTGCCATTGGCTAATATTAACACTGCTTCATGCAGATCATTTTGTCACCCTTAAACATTAAATGTTAATGGTTCCCCTGTAGCTGGGAGCTTGTCCATTCTGTAGCATGTCCAGCTCTGTGATGACTGGTACTTCTGCGAGTTGTCTGGGCGCATGTATCTGAACAAGTTATTTATGATGGTAAAATGTGAGCTGTTTTTCTCTTCTCTATTTAATATTTTTGTTAAAAGTAATGATGGGTGATCATAAAAATCCTAAAACCCTCCACAAAGTGAGTATAATTGTAGGAAATAGGAATGTTTGGTCTATGATGGTGATTATAAAAAAAGTAAATATCTATGAATGACTATTAGTGAAGGAAGGCCTGAGGTTGATTTAAACTCTCACATTGAATCACTGACTGTGGTAGCAGCCAGGAGTCTCAGTTCTGTTCTGGTGAGATGTTTTCCCTGTCCCTTAAGAGTAAGCAGTTGTGCAAGCGGAAGGTGTTTCCTAGGCTGACGCCTGCTACCTGCCATGGGCTCCTTCTGTTACTGAATGGGCTAAAACCTTAGTGCTCAAATGAAATGAGATCTTTCTGAAAGCAACTTTCAGTGTTACTGTAAGGTTGGGAATGCAGAGACAGAAAATAGAAATAAAGTAATTTACTAATTAATCATAGGTTGTAGTTCAGTCCACTGGTGACTTCTGGGTTTTTTTTAGCATGGTGGCAGTGGCAGGGAGGGCTAAAAAGGGAGAAGTGAAGTTGAATGGCAGGGTTTGACTTTAGTTTTGTTGGACTAAATGCAATGATAGTTGAAAGCCAACCTGTGTGTGGCCTGTTGAATACTTGAGGGAGGAGACTGCCTGTTAACTGCAGATGAAAGTCTGCAAGTACCAAAGAAGTGTCTGAAACGTGCAATAAACTGAATGAATTCTGGTTAAGCCTCTATCCTATGGCATGTGCAGCCACCTGGTGCTACCCTGCAGCTGTGCTCCCAGAGGGAGCCTGGCTTCATCCTGCTCTGTGCATCCCTCTCTTTGGGATTCCTCCCTAAGGATGTTTACGCGCATCAGTTGGATGGGAGCTGTTGGATGTAGCTTCTCTTATGAGGACAGGCTGAGAGAGGTGGGGTTGCTCAGCCTGGAGAAGAGAAGACTTCAGGGAGACCTTATAGCAGCCTTCCAATACCTGAAGTAGGCTGCAGGAGAGGTGGGGAGGGACTCTTTATCAAGGAATGCAGCAGTAGGACGAGGGGTAACAGCTTTAAGTTAAGAGGGTGAGTTTTAGATTAGACACTAGAAATACATTCTTTACTGTGTGGGTGGTGAGACACTGGAACAGATTGCCCAGAGAAGCTGTGGCTGCCTCATCCATGGAGGTGTCAGGACAGCCATAGGCCAGGCTGGATGAGGCCTGGTCTAGTAGGAGGTGTCCCTGCCTATGGCTGGGCGGTTAGAACTCAATGAACTTTCAGGTCCTTTCCAACCCGAACCATTCTGTGATTCTATGATTCTATAACTATCATGGGGAAAGGGGCAGCATTGGCGTTTGGGGTGCTGCTGTCCTAGTGTCTGAAGCAGCACGTTTAGTAAGTGTGGGTGAGAATCTAATGCTCTGAATTAATCAGAAACTAATATCAATCTCCTTGTGTGAGTGGAGAAAATAAGGGTTCCTTCTAGATGTCAAAAATAAATTATGTTAGTGAAACTATTACTTTTCTGCAGTTTTAAGTAACTATTACAAACACAATTTCAAAGATTTCAGATGGCTGATTGAATTAACTTCTGAAGCAAAGTGTGTCACTGCAAAACCAAAACAAAATCCCAACAACTTCATTGTTGTTACTCTAATTGCCTTTTAATGTGTAGAAACATGAGTACAATTTTTTTTTTTTTCATTCTCAATAGTATCTTTTTTTTTCATTAGTGTTGTAATGGTCACTTGATATATTTGATTCTTATATTCAGACAAAAATGTAACTGGCTGTCAATATAATCTTGTTAGGATTCAAGCGACTTGTCATTTCACAACAAACATGTTTTTTTCCTGATTTAGTTGGCTTCTGAAGTGACCTTGCAGTCTGTAAACTGGAGTGTTGCTAGCTAGAAGAATCAAAACTACCTTGGTATAAATTCCTATATAATACTAATCATATCAATGTCATGCAAATGAAGTTATGCATAAAAGATAGAGACAGATAGCTGCTTTTTACCTGCAATTGAATTAGGAAATGTGATAGGAAAGAAGGATTTTAAATGCTCTTTAGACTGTCTAAGCTCTTTTCAGAGCTAGTACAATATCTAAGCTGTCACAGGTGTTTGAACACTGACAGAGTTAATGACCAATACGGGTCCATGAAGAAGTTGCAGGTGCAGTATAGCTGTGTCCTGGTTTTATCAGGAGCTTATTTAAATTCCAATTCTTTGTTTAATTTTTCTTTTCATAATATAAAATTATTTAAGCCTTCTGAACACTTATACATTTGCAAAGGGGATGTGTGCGGAGGGGAAACAGCTCTTAGTTGGATCTTGTAATTCTTCTGTCCCTTGTCTCTTTTCTCTCAGGACTTTAATCTTCTGAGGGTAAGGAGCATGGTCTCCTTGGATGTTTGTTCTGCTTAAAACAAAGGAGCACTGATATCTTTTGATGGCATAGAGGTGTTACTGCCCAGCTGGTAATTGAGCGAATGACTACACTGCCCATTCTGCATCTAATTTCACCTTTGCACCCATGCTTTACTTCCCTGGGAAGAGTTTTGGGGCAAAAATTAAGCCTCCATGATCTGTATTAGGAGAAGTACAGGCTGTATTTTTTATTGTTGTTTGGCTTTGAAGGAATGCTATTTCTTGACTAATTAAAAGTATTAATTTTTTTTTTGGTGTTTAATTAACTAGAGTGATACCAAAGGGCTTGTGCTAATTTTTATTCCTGATATAGTTTCGAAGGTATTCCACTAACCTCCTTAATATCTCATAATTTGTTTAAGAATGTAATTAGACTTTTTATATAGCTGAATATTATTATTTTACTACTGATAATTATTGAAATGCAACATGTGTATATTCCATACTAAATATCAGAATCCTCATGTACTTATGTGTCATAGAATAGTTTGGGCTGGAAGGGACTTTAAAAGCTCTTCTAGTCCAAGCCCCCTGTAATGAACAGGCACATTTTCAATTCTTTATTAGGTTGTTCAGACTCTCATTCAGCCTGACCTTGAATGTTTCCAGGATGGGGCATCTACCACCTCTCTGGGCAACCTGTGCCAGTGCTTCACCACTCTTACTGTAAAAACATTTCTTCCTTATCTAGTCCAAATCTACCTTCTTTTAGTTTAAAATCATTACCTCTTGTCCTATTGCAGCAGGCTTTACTAAAAGGTTTGTTCCCATCTTTCCTGTAGTGCCCCTCTTAAGTACTGAAAGGCAGTTGTAGGGGCTCCCCAGAGCCTCCTCTTCTCTAGGCTGGACAAAACCAACTCTCCCAGCTTGTGTTATAGGAGAGGTACTTTATCCATATGTTCATTGTTGTGGCCCTCCTTCCCTTTTTTTTACTGGGTATTTTAAAAATAATTATTTAATTACACTGGAGTTGTGTCTTAATCTTTTCCTAAGACCCCATAGTGCTAAATTTGATGCTGAGCAATGAGAACACATCCTTAGAGAGTTTACCAAGTTAATTGCCCATAGCCAGCTGTATTGGGCATTTTCTCATGCGGTCCTGGCAGAGACTGATGATAATAATGTCCACTGATTTTTGTTACTGGTTTGGGTGTATATATAGGTATTTCGGAGCTGGGATCTACTGTTAATATGTTAAAGGCACTCCCGGAATTTCTCTGAATGGAACTACGTGATCCACAACAGGTTCTATTTCCTAATAAAAATGAACAAACATACGCTTCCGCTCCTGACTAAAACTTTCTTCTGTTCCCCAAAAGAGAGAGCTATGTTACAAGCTCCCTGCAGCAGAGTCCCTCTCATATGTCTTTATTTTGGATTTGAGTAATAGTGAATGTAAAAGTGTAAGTAACTGGTTATTTTATGCAAAAGCATAAGTAACTCTGGATCTCTATGGAAAAAGGAGCACTTAAAGTAATGAAAATGTTTTGTGGAAAATATTCTTTTCTCCTCTGAAACCACCCTGCAGCAACGAGGAATGGATTCCGCTATAAATGTTGAATGTTGGCTTCATTGTCTCCTACTGCAACTGCAGCATTATTTAAATTCAGTGGGGAAAGGTTTTCATTTACTGTTTCTGAGTGCCAAAACACAAATCAAGTGGTTAGACAAGTCTGGAGAATAGCACATCTAATTCTAGAGACAAATAGGGACACTGCGAATGCTGAGCAGTGCTGTGTAGGCACTTTGTTATGATGTCTTCGGACATCACTTCTGTGTTGCCACTTACACGCCAGGCTGTACGTTAAGGTGAATAAAGCAATTTGTTCACATGAAAGTAGTTTGGCTCAGTCCTTCAATGCTACCAGCAGTGAAATGTTCACTTTTCAATTAGAATGGAATTATGCCCAGCTATGGAAATACTTAAAATGGTTTTTTAATTAACTATTCAGCAATCTGCAGTGCAAGAAAAATGTCCCCTCTTCCTTATGCTCTGGAGAAGTAGAAAGATCAGATAGGCAGAGCCTCTTCTTTCCAAACATGGATTAACTCTGTTTCTTCTGACATCTTTCCTTCACCTATTATCTACTTACCTGTTGTCTTTCAAGCAGGATGCTTGTGACGGGGAAAAGGTTGTAGCTAATGGGCAGCTGTATGTAAAGATTATCCCATTACTTCTGTGACTGAACTTCTTGCAGCCCTTTGGATGTCTGTTTTGCCTTCTGCTTCCTCAACACCCTGTCACAATTTGGCCCCTTCTCAACTTGCTGGGAGCAAACTGAGGGAGAGATTGGCCTCTGCTGCTGCTGGCTCTGCTGATGTGACAGTGGTGAGTGAGCTAGATGTGCACCAATGGTCACAGGGACTAAGGGCCTGTCATCTGCCACTGTGTTAGTGCTGGTGTTCATGCTGAGCTGTTGCCCGTGCCTGCTCCAACTCTACCAGGATCTGGAGTAGACACCCTTGCAGCATTAACAATAAAAATACTCCAGTTACCTCAGTCTGCTCGGCTGCTTTCTCCCCCTTCTCCTCCTGGTTTAGATGGTCACTTCGGATTTGTCAGGACTAATTTTTTTTCCCCCTATATTAAATGGGACATCCCAAGTGGAAAACTCCTAGTCAGGTCTGAACCTGAACAGCAACAGTTAATTTGTATATGCTGTGAAAGAATAAACAAAAACCTGTCTTGAATCAACACTTAGGAAGTCTGATGGATTTTTTATTTCAAATGACAGTCACCAAGTGCAATTCTAATTCTGTTTTACATGCATGACAGTTATTTCTACAGTTCCTGCTATTGTGTGGCATGAAGTTGTTTCTCTTTTATCTCAAACTTCAACGTATGGAAATTTGATCTGATAATCAGAGCAACAAAACTCCGTACACTTGCAGTGTGTGATTCAGAAGCAATAATGTTTAAAGTCACAAGTCACAGTGTAACTGGGTACAGATGCCTATTGTGAGTGTTTCTAGAGGAATGGTGGCTTTTAGCCTTTGAATATTCTGAAAGTATGCACTTTTTATTTTAGGCAGGACTCCATCATTTTGAGATGAGTCACTGGCATTTCTGCCCAGCCCTCGCATACTGGCAGAATTAGTTGTATTGTCTTGAATAGCAGGGGAAAAATTTTCAGATTTTAAAGGATAAATGGTTACGTGCAGCAGTAATCAGTTGTTGCAAACATTATTCTAAATCAAACTGATTAATGATTGCATTATGATAGGTTCTATTTGGACACAAATCTGGATGTTGTGGTTTTGGCAGCTGAACAGAGATCGTGTGTTTTGACTGCTTGGGTTGGTTTGGTTTGGTTCAGAAATCAATGTTCTTTCTTGATCAGCCCCTGTAAAGATCTGACTTTGCCTTCTGATTGCCTGAACTAGTGCAAAAGATGCTAGGCCGCCTTTTTAGTTTGTGGTCCAGCTATGAAAACTGACCAAACCTGAGTGTGTATTTTTATATATAGGAGAGTAGATCTGTTTAACAAACACCTGCAGAACCCTCAGTATGTCTATTCTTAGATATGTGTCCTGGTTTGCTGTTTTAGCTCAATATTCTTCTCTTGAATGGATTTACACACAAGTCAAAAATGCCTGAAGAATATGAAGCATGGACATCACAGGGTGGCTAACTCATTTTCTATGCTCTTGCAACTCTGAGTCCCCTGAGGGATGGGAAATTGATGAAGCAAAAAGGAAATGTAAAAGCCTTTTGAACAACTGTATTACTAAGCAAGAAAAAGTTTTATGTTCTTTTGGGTCATAAGCCAGAATAATGTGTGTCTGTAAATCCATCAGAATGAAATGTAGGTGTTCTGGGTCTAATGCATTGATTTGTCTTTGTTTTGATTTTACCTTTTGGTGTTTCTCTGCTGCAGAGCTGATGTCACATGAAAAAAAAAAACCACCCTAGTTTTTATTTACTTTCATCTATCATTATTATTAATCTTTATGTAACTTAATCTTTTCAATTGTAGCTTCTGTGTTGTAGCTTAGTACCTTCAACTGACAGATCTTTGTCAAAACTTCATGTTACACTTCCTTACTTTTCCTCTTTTATTGACTAGGTGAATGACAACAGGTGAGCATCCAAATGTAAGAAGTTAGAGCTTATTGTTGGCATAGAACAGAGATATGAAGGCAGATTAAGGGATGGTTCAAAGCTATAAAATCAATGACTTCTGCAGAGCCTTTCCAGCTGGAACCTACACTTCTGTGTGTTCAAAATGCTTGTGTTACTCAAACCTAGCACCTGCTGGTGCTGTCCTGAGGCATAGTGTCCTTATGTGAAGTTCTGTAGTGCCTCCTACTTAATCGGGTTCAAGCTTATACAGATGCTTAATGCATACAAGAAAACCTATCCCTGAGCATTTAAGTCTGGTGGGGTGTCGTCCCCCTGAAGCCCCAAACTAGTTAGGTCATTTCATGTACTTTTCCAGAATCTCCTGAGATCACATGTATGTAATTCACAGAGATTCACTTGTGCAAATAACTACTGCATGTTCCACACCTGTGTGGAATGAGCCCTCTCTGTAATTGAGTGAAGCAAAGCGCTGCATGGAGAAAACCTTCCTCCTTCCTCTTTTCTTTGACACTTGGGATTTCTTATATTTTGAAAGCTTCTGGGGGCACAGGCAAGAACCACTGGCACATCACTAAGGATGGCAGAATGCAGGCAGCTTTGTGGATCCTGCCAGCTTTGCATGAGCATCAGCAGCGAGTGTGCTCATTGTAACAGAATTGCTTCCTGCATTTCTGATGCAAGGGAGAACTTCCAGCTACAGAAGATGCTCCACATATGAACCTTTTTCATGTTGTTTATTGCCACTCAAACACAAGCAATTTAGTAAATTCTAAGATTTATACAAATGATGGATGCATTTTCAGTTTGATTAAAAACAGCACAGAAAAAAAAATTCAAGGAGGCTCTTACAGTTAATGGCTTTCTGCTTTAGTTACAAAACGATCTACCTGTTTGCTTAAAAGAGTCAAAACCATAGCAATGGGCAGGCAGGATTCTGCAAGTTTTGTTGTTTTATTTGGACTAGATAGGTAGCCAGTTCCTCTATTGGTCCCACTTGGGATGAAGCTGTAGGCCAAAGCATTCAAGTGTTATCTCACAACAAATTTTAATCAGCAAAATGTATTGAGGAAATAACATCTGTGTTTTGCCAAACCTGTACATTGGGACTGGTGCGGGTTGGAAAAAGTCTGATGAAAATAACATGGGAGGAAAAGTGCAGAACTCAGTGTCTAGGTGCTTCTATACTTTTCTGTGGTGTGTAGTAACAGCCTTGAATTTGAGTATATCTGTAGGCATTAGTTGCTTTGGCTGAAAATCTTAGGAACTATGAAATTCTGGAAAATTTTAGTAAATCTTGAAAACAGTGTTTGCACAGCTCTAAAATCAGATTAATATGTAAAGCAGAGTAATACACCTGATGTCCACAGCAGGTATTCGCAACAGCAGTGGAGTCAGGCCTAGGATAAATTGGTATAAGTGCCTAATTAATTTTACTTCAGATTCCAATAATAGATACTGTTCTTGTGTGGGAAAGAATTTAGCCTTAACATCGCATTCAGTTCTTGACTTCGGGTAATAAGCAAACCTCCTGTTGACTGTGGAATGACATTAAAAAAAAAAAAGACGTTTTAATCTTATTAGAGAACATTTGATGATAGACTGACTTGCTATGCGTCTTTTAGAGAATTTGGATCAATTCTGAGGAATGTGGGCAACTTTAAATTACCTCTTTTTCAACCAAAATACAGACTCGCATCTCCCGTGCACTTATGCACTAGTGATAATGAACACTTTCATTCCATCAGCTTTCCAGCAGAGACTTTATCTCAAGTATGTTGTTGTTAGAAATAAAGCATTTGAGAAACCAGTTGAGTTTCATTATGACTGTTTTCAGTAAATAGGAAAGGATAAAAATATGTACTATTTAACAGCAATTTAAGGTAGTTTTGTGGCAGTAATAGGAACTGAGGAATCGCATTTCCCTGCAATAAAAGGAGGTAGATTTTTATCAGCTACAGGAGCAGTTGGATCAGACTAAGCATATTGGTGCACATAGAAAGGCAACCAGATTCTCATAAATGACCCTTCTTTGGGTGCTCCATTACATACAGCTTATCTTATTTTAGACTTTGACTGTGTATGTCTCTATCTGACCTAGTTCTTCTGACTTGTAATAGTGAAGACTAGGTATTTTTTGGAGTGCAGTTAATCTTTACCTGATATACAAACCTAAAATAGGTCTGAATAGTAGTATTAAAGAAACGTGTCTCTCTCGATGGATCAGAAGACTAATAATGGGTGAGTCACACTCTTGGATGTGAATTTGAGGAGAACTGATGGATAATGAATACGAAACTGATGTTTGAGATCAGCTCAGTACTGAGATTCAGCACATGCAAAGATTGAGTACTGGAAAAATATGATGTTTTACAGGAAGTATCCACACCATTTCTTACTGGATTTCTTCAGAGTTTTACCATGATGGTTTACATGGACACTTGCATCATCTTACTGCTGTACGAGACCAATCACTGTTTCAGGAACATAGCTTCTATTAAACATTGAACACAGCTTGAATAACAAAATTAGACAAAACCAAAGACTTTCCCAAAGAAATACAGGCTATATTGCCATGTAAATCTTTGATTTTGAAGATAGGTTATAATTTATGTGGAGAATTAGCTCTTGGATGCTACCACTTAAGTCTTTACTCATTAGGGATAGGATGCTTGTAAATAAAAGTGATGAGGAATTTTCACTAGCCATTTTTTCTATATTGATTCAAGAAACAAACTCAGCCCCTTCTTGAAGGAAAACAAAACCATACGAAAGACTGCTTCATTTGTTTTAACAGGTGAGTGTTGACTATGCTTATCTCACTACAGTTCTTTCTCAGTATATTTTATTTTTCTTTAGACATGTTGCAGTTAGGTTAAATTCTCTAATGAACTATTCATCTGTATATGAGAGCACAGCTGTTAATTACTGAAAAATTCTGGATTAATCAGGACTATTTCTGTTACATAAACGTGACTGTAGGGTGTATCCAGCTCAATGAATCAAAGTGACCTGTGCAAAACATTCTCCAGCATTTGGAAGTATAGACAAATATATAAATATAACTTCCACTCACCTTGTACACATGGGCACTTTTGCCTTCAAAAGCAATCTCTAAATGGGCTTTTTAATCATTTCTCTGAGAAAATTAGATGGTATGTGTTTGAAACAATCTAACCTTCAAAGTAAGTTATGCCTACCTGCATTAGCAAATGTATTCTCTTTTTTTTTTTCTTTCCCTATTTCTTTTAAAAAAACATATACCATTATCTACTTCACCAGGGAGTAAAAATAAGTTAAGTAAAAGGAAATCATGGTTAAAATCAGAACTTAACAATTAGCTTTCACTTTTTGGGGGGAAATTATTGAGCACAATGCAAAATACACTTTAGTGAACAAAATAATGAGAGACTTACTTATGAAAAATACAGTCATTTTAGAAAACCTTATATACAGTGAGTAATAATCAGCTCTCCATAATATTAACCAGAAGGAGCACTTAAATTTTTTGACATCCCTAATCATGGAGCCTGGGGAGCGCTACAGAACATTTGCATTAAATTACTCCTCATTTTCTCAGCCCTGTCTGTCCCTTCCATAGGTTTTGCTGCCAGTATTTGTGAATTTGGCAGAAGCCTACAGATTTCATAGCTAATATTGTTGTTTCCTGCCAGGAATATCAGAGTAAGGTGTATTATATGCTGCATGACAATTAAGGGTTGAGGGAAATCATGCCGATTTTCAGATGTGGCACCCAGATGTCATCGTTTGTATCAAAATAGTAAAATGGTGTCAAAGAAGATACTAACCTGCATCACTTCTGATATCCTGTGTATTTTTAATAAGAGTTCAGGTGAACTCTTGTCAAAGGAGGTGAGACTACAATTTCCACAACAGTGCAGTGGCAGGAGGGATGGAGTAGTTCTGCCGTTGTAAGAAGTATGTGATTGCATGTGCATTGTGCTGCCTTTCCATTTGATTATACGCTTCCCTATGTACAACAATGAAGGCTGGGTGACGTGTGCTGCCACTTTCTATTGTTGCCTTGTATTAACTTTCAAAGTGCTATTGTTTGGGCCCCCACCTTATGAGCAATAAGTGGACTTTTTCAGAAGTGTTCATGCTTGGTCTAATTCTGCTTTCAATTAATGCTTTGCTGATACAACAAGGGTTGTGCCAGTGTAGCTATATCACCACAACTTCCCTCTCCTGGGGCAGATAGAGCCCTTTAGGATCAAACTATAAAACTATTCCATATTGAACTGTGCATGCTTGCATTACCTAGGAAAAGCAAGCTGATCCTCACCTAGTTTTTTCTACCCATGTAACCACGCTGAGTAGAAACCATTGTAGTCAGTGTTTTGGGGAGTAAGGCATGTAAACATGTTTAAATGATGGGAGGATTTATCAGCATGCCTCACACACAGGTTTAAAAAAACCCCACACAACCACATACAACAAAAACCTTGATAAAATATATTTACAGTACCCACATCTGAGATATGAGGTGTTATTTACTAAGTTGGTTATAAAAGTCCCAGTGTCTTCAGAAGAACGGTGTGTCTGCTTTTGAAAATCAGAAGTAAATATGCTTGAGAAGTATGTAGTGAATGCAAAAAGCAATTTAGACACAGCTATGTACATTTAGAAAGTATCTGTGAGGCTTATAATCAAGGTTTGTTTTGCTGGCCATGATGCTATAAGCTGAGAAACTTTCTCCTGCTTATTGAATTAACAGAGGTAATGTGAGTTTTTTCTCAGGGTCACAATTAGAGATGACACCCCTTGGAGACAGTGAAGTTTAGAGCATCTAGGTTGGGATGCTGAGATGGAGTGAAACAAAATTTCAGTTAAGTGAATTGAATTAGCTCTGTCTGGGAAGTGGAACTGATATTCTGAGGGAAAGGAAAACACTTCAAGAAAACTGTTTTGAAATTTTCTCATTAAAAAATTTTTCATAATAAAAAATATTATGGAATATAAGTGCCAAAGTAAACAATCCTCTGCAATCCCCTAAAGTCTGTATTTTCTCATTATAAAAATACTGTATTTTGGTTTTAAATATTAAATATTTTGGCATTATGTAACTCTATTATGCAGGTCAAAACATCATTAATTTCTTTTGGCATCACTGAAATAAGGTTTAAACAGAAATACATGCCACTGAGATGTTTTAGTCTTGCTAAAACCACCTTCTCTGATAAAAAAGCTACTGTGTTGAAAGCTAACTGGCCAGCTCTGTATTTCAGCAAGTATTATCCCGTTGTGGATCTCGGACTAGATTCTTTTACTCGACCCTCAATTTGTATTTTCTGATTAGCAGAGCAGGCCAAGGTCAGTTTTGGCATGCATGTGTTCCTGCATGCCATGTAAGAAAATAATAAATATTATTCACCCTGGGCTCTGTTTGTTACTTCCTCTGTTGGTATAGTTAATCAACAACTTAATGTAGCATAGGTTTATGGTTAAAAGAATACTGCATGATGAAACTAGCACATGGACTACTTTTGAGTTATTGTGGGCAATTACCTGAAGCTTCACACCATGGAAAGCCCCTCTGGGCTGAGGTAGGTCAGTCTCATTTTCCCGTGAGTGGAAAGAAGGAAGGTGTTAATATTTAAGCAGTTGCTGGGAGTCACTACTCTGACACTGGCACTGCTCCATATTTAGAGTTTCCATCACATGAGGATTCTGATCTAATGGTTTTACGTCTCTTGCTGAAAAGAAGTCCCCAAGTAGGCTATTTTAGTGAGGAAAAAGTATCGTCTCATTTTTGGCACATAGCTCAAGTCATTGAACTGGAGGGAGAATGACTGAGGAAAATATTTAGTGTTCGTTGCGTAGTAGTTTGGACCTGGATGATAATTTCATTTCTTTTTGGCCTTAAAATCTATGTCACTTTAAGAACTGTACAATCTAAGAATTATAATTGCTTCTTTGGAAATATTCCCAATTGATAGTATCACAATAATATTAAAAGGGATCCAAAGTAGTCTCGGAAGCCATAAACCCTGTATGTTATGTGGAACTTCAGTTTATTGAAGAGCCTCCTAAGCAGCACTTTTGGGGGAGAGAAATTAAAAATGCAATCTGAAACTTGGGTCTGCAGCTGTAACACTCCAGTGATTTGCAAAAGCAACAGGACTTCCAGGTATACCTTCTTTTGCTGTATCTTTCTCATTTATCACAGACCTTCAAGGACTTCATCTTTAGCGCTACCCAATTCCCACCTAGCTATTATGTCTCCTTATTATCATCATGAATCCAAAGTACAGAAGAAGCGCTGCTGGATGGGATTCTCTCTTAAAAGGCTGGGAAAGCTGCCTCGGGAGTGAAGTTACCAGTCAGACAAATTTTTTTCATCCCATTTCCTATCTTCTTTTACTAAAGACCCAGGTAGCCCAATGGGATAACAGCAGTGCCCAACATGTGGGACTGAAATCTCCGCTAGCGAAGTCAGCTCTTCCCTTTGACAGATGGCTTTTGTTTGCCATATAGGCAGACTTCATATTGAAATGGGCTTATGAAAAGTGAGCTAGGAAAAGGAAACTCCCTCATTGTACAGCAGTTGGGAAACAGACTAAGTCATGCACTTGTGAACAAGCCGGCTGAAGTATCTTTGTAACAAGTCTAGTAGCATAAAAAGGGATGGATCTATTTGATGGTTGCTATTTAATGTGTGTCCTCACTCCGTTTCAGCTCAGCAGATTGTCATCTCTGGTAGAGGATACATGGGTGGGTATGCTCGAAGTGAAAAAGAAAGGTTTGGGCAACCGGCTATCTTCCTAATGTGATTGCTGTGTCTATTCAGGGAATGTTTTTAAGGTAGTGAGGAAATGAAGGAGGTTATCATCAAATTACATTGATATAGAATGTTCTCATAAAAGGGAGTGCTGAAAGGAGTTAGCAGAAAGGTGAGGTGGGTGAGAAGAAAATGTTGAGAGCCTAAGTAATGAAGGCATCTATTGCCTTTTTTTTAAAGCCCTCTAAATGAAAAAGTCCTATAACTTTGTTCTCTATAGAAGTGAAAGATATTGCCTGTGGAGCTGCTGGTGTTTCATTATTCAATTGAGTGCAGTACCTTGTTTCAAAAACTGTTCTTGCAAATGATTATTCTCTACTTCTGTCAGCCTATCCTTACACTTGGGGGACCCTTACTGAGCCATGTCATTTAAAAGTCAAAAACCCAGTAAGTGCAGTGGT
>VXBJ01004841.1:118794-216446 GCA_013400055.1 Nycticryphes semicollaris | reverse complement strand
TTTTTCTTTTTCTTTTTTTAACGCTGAATATAGTAGCAAACATATCTCTGGCATCATTGCTTTATTCCTTAAATGCTATGGTTTCTTTTTGTGTAGATTACTATCATGCTGCTAGTGCATGGAAATAAGTAGAGACTTTCTCTCAAACCTTGTTTTTAAGGCAATGAAAGGAATCTGAGAGGACTGGGACAGAAGAGAAATTAAGGGACTCTTAAAAAGGCAATTGTTGTTTGTGAACATTGGCAATGGGAAGAATGCCCAGGGTTTTTATCTGTGCCCTGGAAACTAATGGTCTGATCCAAGGAGAGACTTTCATTAATGTTACTAGGCTTTGGATGAAGTCAGATATGGTTGATGTTGCTTTGGTATAAGTTCTCTGAAAAAGAAGATAATTTCAAGGACTAATATGGTCTGAATCATCAGTGTGCTTAAGCATCACCAATATGCAAATATATTCTTGATATAAAAAGATCAGTTAGGTCATCTGGTTGTCATACTTTTTGCTCTTCCTGTCTGTTGTAAAATTGGGCCAACAATATTAAAACCTGTTCCACGATGAAGAAGGCATTCTGAAGCACCTACTATTGATTTAGGGAGTGGACAAGTAAAACAGAACAGCAAAGAGGAAAAGCAGAGACACAAACCTATGCCATTTACCCAATGAAGTTTTCAAAGTCTCACAGAAAGAACATCACGATATTTTTCTTTCTTTTTTTTTTTTTTTTTGTTTTTCCTGTAGACTCTGACTTGCTGGGATAAAACATAAGATAGCAAGAAATATTTTCTATAGGAAATGAATGTTCATATGAGTATAAAAAAATTAATGACTATTCTAAATAGTTTTATCAATGTATTATCTACGACTTAAGATACTGATACTCTGCCTTTGTTTGTATTTCTTTCTATTGTTAGATCTTATGATATTGTGCTCATTTCTATCTTTTTGTTCTTCTTTCTCTCGGTGGAAGGTATCATGAAAACCCTCACTTTGTGCACTGGTGTAAAACTGAATAGGCTATTTTATGTATGTAATGTTAACCCTGGGCAAATACTATGACAGATGTTGGGATACTTATCACTCTCACTTCATGATCTTATAAATATGATCTTTTTTTCTATTATAAGGAAATATTTCATTGTGTTTCATCCAAAACCCATTATAGTTTCTGGACAGGTTCCCATTGATTTCTATAAGTTTTCAAAAGGTTCTTTAGGATCTTTCGGTCCAAAACCTAGAAAAAGGAAGATCATGGGGACCTTGGTGGCTTTCTCCCCTTATTTGCACAGAGTGTCTCCCTTTCTAGAGTCAAGTCACAGCCTTCTTTGCAGCTTCTGCCATCCAGAAGTGCTTTCCCTATAGCTCTCCGCCTCATTGATTCTCCATCTGTTTTAATCTGAACATCTTCCTGGTGACCTATGTTCACATCTGGTGTAAATACACTACTATTCAAAGTGTTTTTACTCTGTCAGTTACCTTTTCAGAGAGTGATTTATTATAACAGGAGCTGTGTGCTCTGTGCTGTAGAAAAGGGAGAAAACCTAGACATGGCCTCAAGGGTTTCTTATGTCTTGCTTGACTGAGATTGGGAAGCATGAGGCTGTGTGCTGCCAAGAGACATAACTGATAATCTGTCCCCCCAAATTACTGGGTAAATAAAGGAGATGAGGACCAGGCAGGCAGAGATGGCAGCTGTTACCCACACTTCCTCAAAGTTGTGAAGGACCCAAGCCAAACCTCACGGATGTCAGTCAGAAGTCTGCCAGCCACTCTGAGAGACGTTTGATAACAAACGCTGGAGATTTGACCCACTTTTTCTAAGTTAAAACGCAAGCCTGTCATCCTATTCTTCTGCAGTTAGAAAAGCAATATACTTCACGTAGATGGAGCACCACATTACCTTCTAATAGCAATTTATACTCTAAGGCTATACAGACTTTTCTCTTATTTCAACACTAGATTAACAGGGGAAGGAATTGCAAGAGAATGGATGTTTGAAGAATAAGTTGAATATAGACCAGGTGGTTAATTTTGCTCTTGGTGGTTAGTATGTTTAACAAGGGAGGGAGCAGTCTGCAGGAAAGTCAAGAAGAGCATCTCTATTGCTATTTAGCATCACTGCACAGTTTTGCTTTGTGCTATAGCCTTTTTTCCAAAACACTAGGCAAAGAAAATAGCATATGGATGAGAAGTGGCATATCTGAACAACTATGTATGTCTGTTACATGAATTGGTACAGAAGAAAAGGATGCATCATCGTGCTTTGAAAACGAGCAAATCAGAAGCAATTACTTTGTTCTTTCAGGGAAAAGGGGATCACTTACAGTACTTCAAAATAAGGAGATATTTTTTCCAATAGCCTAGAGAATAATAATCATTCTCTATGTAAGTTGAGACACTGCTTCTTTCCATCTCACTGAGCGTGAGGCATTTGTGGTGTATGAATGAAGCTCTGCACTTAGGAAATGGTTGCTGCTGTTGAATTGGATAAGCTGTGGTGATGCTGCTTTTTAAATATCATTGACTCCTGATCCAGTTGGATCCGACTTTGATCTTTGTCTTTATAACATCTTCTATTCTGAAGGAGAAAATGAGTAGAACAAATAGTCTCCCACAACTAGAAAACTTATTTGTGAAGTTATGTAGTGATTGTTCATGTCTGAGTAACTGTATAATGGAATTTTGGATCATCGCACTCGGTGACTGCACTACCCAAATAGCGAGTGTCTTCATTCACAAATGTCCTGGGCAAAGCATGGTGTGCTTGGCATGAATGGCAGACCTGGTCTGGGGCAGTGTTCTCCAACCTATGTGTGAACCTATGTGAGTCTTAGCCATGGGAAATAACTGAGCATCTACAGCCTCCATTGACTTTAGAGAACTGGAAATGTTCGGCAGTCCTGTGGAGCAGTTATTTATTACATTACATACAAGGAAAGCTCTTTATTTCTCAGCAGAAGCTCAAGTTTAAAAAAACCCCACCTAATATCTAGGTAAAGGCTGCCTATACATTGCAAATCACAGGTAGGGGGACAAAAAAATTGCTATTGGGCAAAAAGGAGCATATTAAATAACGTAAACTGATATTAAGAAGCAAAGACAAATGTAAATCTCAATCTGTTGTGTTTCTACACGTAGACTCAAATGCTCTTGTTCTTTCACTATTCTTTCTGCATGGGTTCTATAGCATTTATTTACTACTTTCTAGCGGAATTAAAAAATAAACCAAAACCAAACTTCCAACAGTTTCATGACAAGGTTTATTTCTTTAATACTTGTAGAGGCCAGATGAATAAAGCATGTTGTGCTGATTATAAACACTAATACATTATTAATGAAATAAAATCAGCTTATTGGTTAGCTGATGTTAATGCATGTAACAGGAACAGCTAATGTCCAGTTTGCTAGTAGGGTATCTTAAGCTGCTGCCAAAATTTAGCTGAGACTCTTTCCGGGTCTCATTCTCAGTTGGCCTTAGCCAAGCCAGTATGAATAATACTTCAGCTCCTTGTCCCTCTTGGTGCCCGGATGTCCCCTGTAGAGGTGTTCCTGCAGGTTTGCTGTATCTCTAATCAGTGTAAGGATAGCTAATCTGCAACACTACAATTTGGGGTTTGTGTCCTGGAAGTACAAACAGTCTACAGGTTTTTTCAAGCCTTGATTTGTTGAATCAATCTTCCCCCCCCCCCCCCCATCTTTTAAACAGTTGTTCGACAGCTCAGGAGTAACTTAAATTTACCAACTTGTTCAGTACATTTGCCTTCTGTCAGTTGATACTATGACAGACCTATACAAGGGTAGCACTACACTGGCTTCTACTATGCCTATTGGAATTACAGGAATCAACAAGAAAGCTGTAAACCTTGTGCTAAGAGGAAGGTAACGATTGAAAAATGCTCATAATACCTGTCTTTTGGTGTCAGTCCTATAGCAGTTGTTGTCTGCAAGGCACAATGGAACATCTGGAAGCAAGAGCCCTTCTATTCAGGTAGCTGAAATTGCATTAGCTGCTCTTGCATAAAGAACAGGATTAGAATGACAGACCTCCCAGCTGAAATACCTGCTTTTGAATAAACTTGTCAATTGCAACAAGGAGTGTCATGGCAAAACTTTCCTGTTTCTGCTGTGAGGAGAGCCTCTGTTTATATTATGACAAGAGGGCTGTGTTTAATTGAGTTGCATTTTTGGTGCCGTCTGCTGTAGGTAGATACAATGGAAGGGGACAAAGGGCAGGTTCAATTCATTGCTATCAGGCTTCCTTTCTTCCAGGAGCAGGTAACAGCAAAATAATTACGGCATGTTTAAAACAGGTGTGTTGTAGAAAGAATTCATAGGGGAAGCAAGAAAATACTGCAATAGCTTCACATTAATTTATGCTCAAGGTGGATTCACTGTTCTTTATGGCACAACAGGGGACCCTAAATATAATGGGGAATACAAACTAAGGAGGATAATAGAGAAGGAAGGCATCCTGCAATACCTTTAGAGTTCATGTGTTATTCCTGCTTGCAAGAATCCACTTTGGTGAGCATTCACTTAAGCATAATGAAAGCGTAGCTTACAATATGGCTTTGTAGAAACTAGGTTGGGTAAATTGGAGATGGTATTGTGTCTTTACTCACTCTTCATCTGTAGATCTAAAGGTCAAATCAAATTTTTTTTTTTAAAAGGGTAGTTTTCAGCAGTAGACATTGCAAAACAGGTTTGTGATACAGTATTGAAACCAGGCTAAGGTGATAAGTCTGGTTTTCAATACTTAGGAGGTTATCGTAGGCAGCACGGCTTCAAAATAGGGGTTTGGTTTAAAAATGTCTGTCTTTACTCCATGAAGTTGCCATTTTTTCTCCCAGCATTGCATTCGTTGGTGTGTTTTGGATAACGATGAAGGAAAAAACATTACCAGTTTCATAACCTTGGCTGGGGGTTGGAAAAGCCCACATCTAGGAAGGGCTTGACTTTGGCTGTATTACTCAGAAAGGTGTAGTTCAGTCACTAGAAAAAAAAATTGGTTACGGTCATGAGATATTCCTAAAATTGGGGGCTTAAAGTTTTATCCTCCTTTCTTCCAGTTTTCAGCCTGTGTTTGGGATGTCTTGCAAACCTCTTGGATTGTTGCTTGTGTCAGCTTGGTATGCCTACAAAACACTATGCTGAACTAATGAAGGTGTTAATTGCCACTATAAAGGCATCCTGGAATGATTTTAAACAATGACAAAAATAAGTAAGAGCTAGTGGTTCAGTGAGTAAGCAACGTCGAGCCATACAGGCAACTCAAAATATGATCTGAAACTTCTTTCTGATAGCTTCTAAAGAATTTTATCTTTTTTCCTCCTCCATTTGGGAATCAGAAATGAAATTCTATTTGAGATTGTGTCTTCTCTAGTTGCTACACTTCATTTTAGTAGTCAGCAACTCTTTCTTTTGTGCCAGTTTAAGAGTAATTTGTGTTTTCTTGGTAGAGGTATGTGGCCTCCTACGGCTGCAGCTCATTTATGGGCCCAATTGTCCCATGTGGGTGAATGGCAGAAACTTGTCCAGAGCTCCCATTCAGATGGAGACCCTGTCACACGAGATGAGACACAAAATTACTGCCTTCCAGACCATACAGCAGCAATTGAACAATAGCGTTGAGCTAACATGAATGAAATCATACAACCAAAAATGATACATCCCGATTTGGGAGTCTGAACTGCTCATTTTAGTTAAAAATGGTAAAACAAAATGATTCAATACTTCCTGCATATCTTTTTCATGCACTTCTAAATTTTAAAAACTGTTTTGTTGTTTTTTTATAGTACCAATGTACCCCCCTAAAACAATAATGTTGCCCAGAGGAGGGAAAAAATTCCCACTTCAATTATTGTTATAGAATATTTTATCTAAGCTATGCATAACAGATGAAAACAAACTTCATTAATATTAACAGAATTGGATAGTTTTATTTAATATCTGCTTTGTGAAATGGTATTTATCTCAATGCTTGGCCCTGGCAGAGGGGGAAAAACAGTTTAATATAATTTTTGGTCCAATTTAATCTTTGCTAGTCTCAGATGGTCTTCTGCCTTCTCACCACAGTGCTTTAATATTGACCTACCTTAAAGATATTGACTTTATTATTTGTTCCCTGGGCTTTTCACAAGCAGGAAGATGGATATCAATTATTCAGTAGAAATTTTCTCCCTGACAAAACTTTCCCTTGATATCTTAACTGAAGGCAGACCTTTTAACGTGCTCATTTCTTGCTGCATTTATACTTCAACTTAGAGATGGACGTCTACTAATGAGTTGACTAAGCTAATAATTTCTAGCTCTTCAAGTCTTAATGTGTTACTGCACTAGGCTTTAGAAAGAGTATTGTTGTGGAGGTAAAGGTTTGTAAAGTTTTGTCGCAGTCTGTGAGCTGTAGTGTAATTTTCAGTGGAAACTTGAGTTAAATATGGTTATGAATGTATGAAATCCTCTCTGAAGCTTTAGTAGAAGCACACAGACCACCTGCATTTTTATAGCTGGCAAATGAACACTACTTAGAGTGAAATGGATGCTCTTGTCTTTGTCATAGCTGTGAAGGGAATTCATGCACATGTGCCCCTTTCAACTGTCCAATAATCCTGGCAGCCTCTGGGATGTAGGGCGAGAGAGCAGAAATGAAAGCCAAAAAAAAGAGAGAAACCAAATATAGGACATGGAAATCTAGGACTAGGAAACATGAGAAGGAAATTACCAAGTGAAAAGGCATAGAGTTTAAATGAAAATAAGTGGGATGGGGTTCTGGCTTCGTCATAGATGAGACATTTTTCATGATTGGTTAGGATTTTGCTCTTGTCGGTTGCCAGGAGAGTTCTCTATCCCCTAAGAGCAAGCTGTGAAAAAAAGAGCAATTATTCTTTATCCTCTTTTACCAGTTTTTGGTGAATAAGGAAACAATATGAACTATGTTAGGGTAACAAATTACATGCCAAAACCCAGTGTCCATGCTGGATACAAAAGAATGCATTCTGAGATGTTGACTAGGAGCTGTTTGGAGGTGCTGAGTGTAGACCAGTAATGCTATTGTGCAGCATCAACTGGGAGCTTTCAGAGCAAGCGTGAGACTGTTGTCCTACCTCCAATATCTCATTTCTTCTTCAAGCCCTCTGTATTGTAGTGTGCTTCCCCTTTGGGCTAATCATTTTACACCGAGTTCTTCCTCTAGTTCTTTACCAATTGATTAAAAAAAAAAATAAATAAAAAAGCTCTGCAAATGCCTTGTCTCACTATGTGAGAAAAATAATAGCAGCAACCACTTGCTGTTTTAGGAACTTTTTTACCAGTAGATACCTAATGCCAAATCTATTATTTCTATTTTCATGTATTTCAGTTATTTTTTTCAAATAAGTAATAAAATGAGTGGTTTCCCTGACATCTGATCAAACACTTTCTCATTCTCCATCTGCTCCATGTAATAGTTGCTCCTGTTGCTACTTGGCCTTTATTTCTGTGGGCAGAGGATACAATAAGGGATTGTAATTTTATTGTTGGCAGAAATAAACATAATTGTCTCATTTGCATTATGGCTTTGTTTTTCAAAATTTCTTTGGTCTCTTACAGTATAGATGGCTACTTTAAATTAGAATTTTTAAATTATGTCCTGTGTGGATTTGAAACCCAGTATCACATTGAGCATAAATGTCTTGCAGGCATTTTAGTCTTCAATTTTGTATATTAATATTGATTTTATGTTAGTTACTAATGAAGCCTTTGCTATTGTGAAGGAACTAATGAGTGCAAAATGGAAAAGGTAACATTGTAGTAAACATGAACTTACTGAAATGACTCTTCTAATTGACGAGTTGCATTTCATCATGTATAAAAAGGCAGTTCTCCTGGAAATTGTGGATAGTATTCTTGGTTTGCTTGTTGCTTCTTCAGTAATAAATAAAGAACATTCTATCAGTACTGGAAATTAGAGAACTGAAAGTTGGTCTTGGTTATAATTTTCAACAGTACTGAAAAGATCATAATGCCTGGGTGTTTGCCTTGAATGCCTCTATGTAAATATACCTGTTTGCATAATTAGAAAATAAATTATAATTTGGAGTTTCAAACTTACAATTTGTAAATATTTCAATATCTACATTAAATAAGAAAGTTACTGGTGTGTTATAGCAAGTAGATTTTTAAACCTGGTAATTCATCTAAGCTACAACATTCTGTGTTGTAATAACTCAGGTAACTATCTGTGATTTAAGTTGCCATTTAAAAACTTACTCTTCTGGACAGCAGTGGAAACCTCAACTTCATCAGAATTTATGTAAAAAAATTAAGAAGTGGAAAGAATAGATGTTTGATTTATATTTGTTTTCTTACAAATCATTGCATTAGAGATTCCTCCACCAAATAAATCCATGGTCTTGCACTGTATTGTTGTGTAACTGTATTTAATGAAGTAACTTAGAAATTTTTTTTAATTAAAAAGCAGCACTATCGTACTTTAAACCCCTGACCCCTTCTTGTTAGATTCTAGTTTTGTTGAGTCCCAGTATTTTCCCACTGCAGAGAAATAGACTTAGAGGAAAACTCTAAAACTAATCTTGGAAAAGGCGACTTGTTTTGAGACTGCTATCATTAGTTTTTAACTGATAAGCAGGGAGAGGGTGTAACAAGAAAATAAGAAGCTAAACCAGGCCAAGCATTTCAGAAATTTTGCCATGGTTCTATTCCTTGTACGCTCAAAGTGGTTGTTGACAGTGCCTCAAACAGACAGCATTTGTCAGACGCTTTTATACAGTACTTCTTACTTGAGATGTCAAATCTCTTCACAACACAGAAGTAAATCAGAGACCCTCCCTGCTGTGTATGTTAATTGTATTATTTTCCTTTACAGATGGGGGAACATAGGGAGATTAAGTGGTTTGCCTGTGGTGTGCAGTCTGAGTTTGTCGCTTGGCTTGGATTATTGCTAAGGAAGGGAAATCCTTATCACAGTGACTGTGAACACTGGGACCAACCAACAGGTCTAGGATTGCCACCTGCAGCCTGCTTACACCTTCTCTAACATGGCAATGCAGGTGAAAGCATTCATAAACTAAAACGAGGCACCAAATAACCCAATTTGCTGTGCTTTCTGGTTTGCTTTTGGCTCAGTTCCTAATCTTGTTCCTCGCAAGAGAAACTCCTACTGTGAATAGCTGCTTCTTAATAATAGAATATTACTTTACTGATTAATATTTGTTGGACACTTAGTCTAATTATGGTTTCTCACAGCTTCTTCAATTAATATGAGGTTTAACTTAAGCAAAATAATTGAGATGAGTTTAGTGATGCTCTGCAACTTAATTTTGTTCATGGAGCACAGCATCTGACTATTGGGCAAGGGTAAAACATGGTCTTTCCCAGACCCAGGACACGACAAGATATGTTAGTATGCTTGTTTCTGAATCCAAAGATGTAATACTGAGGACTTACAGAAGGTAGGAACTCTGAAACTGCAGCCTAGGGAATAGCTGCAGTGAACATGATTAAATGGATAAAGGGGAGCTCTGTGTAGTGCAATTGAGGATGTCAGTGTTTACTTACTAATTGAAATTGGAGAGACAGAATTAAAAGCCTATGATTAGTAAGGCAAGCCAATAACTTTAAGGACTAGCTGCTATCTCTTCAAATGAATGTGCAGAGGAACACTGGGTTGTTTTTCTTGGTGAGAAATTATCCTATTTCTTCTATATCATTTGTGTTGAAAACCAAAAGGTGAAATATGAAGACAAGCCTTTTGAAGAAATTAGTCACTAATGTTTTCTTTCCAGGATGTCACATTTTAAAACAGAAGTTAGCTTGCATTGAAATTTGTTGTATAGCTCAGTGGAAAGTACGAAAGTACTTGCATTGGATCTTTATTTGGTAGTAAATACAAGCACATTGGCAGAGTATTAATGGAGTGTATCAGGTAATGTGGTCTGTCTGCTGTATTTCTCAGTTCTCCATTTGTACATCTTCAGTGCTATTTTCAAATGTCACACCTTAATTTCCTCTCCTTTCATAGGGCAATACTTGCTTTTTTCAAAAAAAGCAGGTGTCTGTATATCAGTTAAATCACGAATGACACCCCTGAAGATGATCCTGAATTTCCTGTTTGATAACCTTAATATTTTCAATGAACTTGAACCAGAAGCTGTTGAGCACCCTGTATCCATGCTACAGAAGACTCAAGTGTTTGCTTGACAAATTTGAAAAGCCAAATGCTGTGGAAATAAAGAATTCTCATTTTTCATGGGCTCAGAGCGTGTCTTTTAGACTTTATTCTTTGAAATTATTTATTTCATTTTACTGAAGTAGAAATATGTAGCTTTCTCAATGCTCACGCTTCATAGCATGTAGTAAGATATGAGAATTTGATTATAGAAAAAGGATCTCTTACAATATTTAAAAAAGAAAAATTAGGTTTCTGATTTTGCGTAATGCTGATTTATTTTGAAGTGTAATGGTTTATGCTTTCACCTTGCAAACTCTTTCTTATTTGGGGATTGAAAGTTTTGTGTAAAATAAAATTCTTGTATAATTTAAACTGCCTGGTAGCGTGCTACTGCCTCCCAGAATTCAGTCTTGAACATGAACCCTTGATTAATAAAAAGAATTTATATGATTTAAAATTGTTCAATACTGAGCATGATCAGAATCCCAGTCATTTCCAAATAAAAGTATCTATAAAAAAATTGAAGTAGTTAAATAATTTTAAATTGCTTTATACTGTGCAAGCACAGAACCCCAATCACTTCCAAGCTGAAGCACTTATGGGAGGGAAAAAAAAAAGGAAAAAGAGATTGAAGTGTTCCAGTAAGTTTAAATTGCTATGTACAAGGAAAAAGGCCTTTAAATTGTTGGATGCTAGACGTTTTTTAATTTAAGATTTCTTATTTTCATGTACAACTCAAACAGCTTTACTTTGTCAAAATGCATCTGAAAATCTGATTGTGTCAACCTGAAAAAATTTAAATTAACTCCTGTTAGAAGTAGTAATGGTAGGACAAATGCATATATACCAGCGTAGGAATTCTCAGAACTCTCACTGTGTTGCACAAAATAATAAAAAAAACTTAACCCTATAAAGAAATAGTGTTTCTAGCTTAAATACTAGAATTAGCCTGTGTCTCTGATGAAAAACAAATGAATAAACAGACCTTTCTGGGTCCCCCAAATCTGAATTATGTTAGACATTTTTACCTGGTCAGTCTAGACAGGTGCAAAAGCCTTATATGCTTTCTGTCCAGGAATTTTAAACAAAGATGTGATTCTCACGTCTCTCAAGTACTTTTAGTTGTATTTATAGCTGTAGGTATTTAGTTGTAGGTATAGGTTGCAAAAGCAAAATCCAAGGCAGAGATTCACATTTCCCACAACCTTTTGTGTGCTTTATGTTTATTGCTTGTGCTTCCCTGTTGACTCTCATGTGGAACAGATGATAGACTTAGTAAATACAGATAATTATCGAACTAATAAATGTACTGAAAGTGCTGCCTACAGTGTTAAGTGCAGAGGCTACAATAACACATTGGATTTCCTAACCACTGCAGAAACCTAACTCGATTTAAAGCATGGATTTCAAAAGCAAATGTTTATTGTAGGCATTTCATGATGGTGTTTGGGGGATACAACTGTACCTGGGTCCTTATGCCTCAGGACTGACAGCTGCCCCTTCACCTCAGAAAATAAATCATCACGTTATCATGGGTACAGATAATTTGTCCAACGTTTTCTGTGATGATTGTTTCTACAACCAACCAACAGAAGCCCTCAAATATTAAACAGTTAACTTGCAGTATTTCCCAGCAGCATCATGCCTTGATGTTGGAAAGAAAGGTCTACTGTAAAGAAATAAGAAATAAGTATTTAAAAGGGTGTTCCTAAGGCATTTTTTGGTACTCCTGAGATCTCATTCTCAACGTGTCAGGATTTTCTTTGACTTTCCAATACATGTGGGGTCAATAGCCCTATCTCTTGCATAAAAGATTTCTTTTGGCTTTTAAATGGCAAGCAATTATAAGAGAGAGGGTTATAGACCAAGGTCTTGGTTTCATATTATTTATGTTCTAATTAATTTACCAGACTGATTTTTAATTTTTTTTTTTTCCACCCCCCTGCTTTGGCTACTAAGTGTTGATCTTTAATAGTTATCATGTTCCTAGCATTAATGGGCTTTATTTCTTTGGAAAGGTCATTCTTGATGTAATGTCACTGTTAACCCAAGGGAGCCTGTGAGCTTTAGAGATTTTGCTTTATTGTGATGTGCTCAAAAATGTTCAACTACTTGCTGTCTTTCCCATGGGGTGTGCTTTCTCTAAACTCAGAAGAGTTAGTACAAGGTCTTCTAAATTTTTGACTGTGTTCTTGCAATTAATTAAAAATAGTCCTCAACTAGCAGCTAGTACTGCCAAAAAGATGTGGGTCTTTTTTAAATCTCTTTCTATTTATTTCTGGATGACTGCAGGAGCTTGAAAATTACTGCCTATTGTAAATAAATGCAGAAGCCCTTGACTGGTAAAATGAGCAGTGATATAACAACCTGGGTCATATCTGTTAAATGATTTAAAAATACATATGGTAACTAGCCTAATAATAATAAGGTACAATTAACGCTCTTCAGTGAAAGAAAGTAGAGTCACTTGAAAACCAGCATTGAACAAGAAAATAGTGTGTAAATTTTAACAATGAGTTTTGGAACTGAATTCTAGGCTGAAAGAATGTTAAATTATACTATAAACTTCTACATCTCTCAAAAAGTCACTGTTAAAATAACGTAAATATGTGTACATTTACACATATGTATTATGCAGGAATATGTATATAGTGATCTGGAGAAAAAAAAACGAAATTACCTTTCTCCCCCTGTTGTAGCTATTTTGAAGTTGATCAGTCATTGTCTTTTTATTAAAACTCCAGTAACTTCTTGCAAGAGTTATTAGCCACCAAGGGTAACTGGGGATAGTGGTGCTTTATTTTAACAGGCATTTGGTGGGGGGCAGGGGGAAGGAGCACAGAAGGACTTCAATGAATTTACTGCAGTGGAATTATATAGCTTGGCTTAATAGATACATCTTTGATCTATAGAAATGCGTCCCTTAAAGTTGACCAGGCAGATAACAGCAAATCTACTTCCTTTTTCCTTCCTGGAATTTGTCCTATGGGGTTTGAGATAAAGGTGAAGTAGGTATTATGTCTAAGTGTGGTGCCCTGTCTAGGATAACCTACTGCAATTCCAGTGACTTCAGTTAGTACATCTAATAAAGGTTTACATTATGCTGTCTCTCCCTCCCTTTTTTAATTTTTTTTTTTTTTTTGTGAATTATCTATTTATTACACCATGTTTTAAGGCTTTCCTCTATCCTGTGGGTGAAAGTTAGCATACGTGTGAGCAGTTTCTATTATGTTTTTTGTTTCATATTTTTTCTGATCTCTAAGCTCAGTTCCCTTTCCTATAAATATATATTACATGCATAATGTAACAATATTTTGTACTCTTAGTTAGCTAAAAGGAGCTTTCTTAGACTTTACATCCTGAAATTATTTATGTCCCTAACTCTACCATCTAGAGTTAAAACTGGCATACATCTCTTTATTTCCTGCAACTGGTAAAGAAGGCAAGCAGAATGAGTCCTTTATACCATCATGTATCACTTACATGGTTTTTGGTCTGGTTTTATGAAATTGTATAAGCCTTATTTTCTTACTGCTTAATCACATATTTCTCGTCTCCCTCTTATAACACTTGAAAGCCCTGAGCAGTTTCAGTTATAGTTGGTAGGTTGAACTATGACGTGTCAAGGTCATGGGAGTTTCATGAAAATGTGAGGCTGATGAGAAGACAGAGAACCTATTGGCATCCTCACTGAAAGAAAGATTGAGGTGATTAACATGCCTTTCCCTACTAAAAGAGAATCTACCTATGAGCTTAGTTTTTTAAATGGAAATCAATAGGAAACCCGTTTTCAAACCTATTTATTCTAACACTGTCATACTACTATTGCTCAGTATGACTTGTGGTAAAGAAAAAAACACGTGAAGTGTAGATAACTGTGGAAAAAAATAATAAAAAATTGTTTATAGCTTTTTCTACAGAATATAATGTCCTCTTTCCATTGACGTCAAATAAAAGCATGTCAAAATCGGTAGACAGGTTTGTATTGGGCTTCTTGCCTTGTAACAATCTCTCAATTTTTATTATGAGTCTTTGGATGTTAGGTTTAGGCTTTTTCCAATACCCTTGCTTGAATCAAGGGATTTGCTCAAACGTATTCATTTTTAAAAATCTTACATTTCTGACTGTAGGAGAAGGTCAGAAAATGTTCAACAAATGTTTTTGTGAAGTTTAAAACCAGACATTTTCACTTTTCCTTGTGCTTCTATGAGTTCTGGGGCTTGGTTTCTGGTTTTGTAATGTTCCAAGATGATAGCACTGCATATGTGTTTAATACTTAAAACCATGCTATCCTTTAAAAGATTGTTTTTAGCAAGCTCATTTTCAGTTTTAGCTTACCAGCGCAAAAGACAGATGTTCAATATTACACTAAATTCAGTTTTGTGGTGCAATAATAATTGCTTTCTTCTATTACGTTGTGGATTATAAAGAAAGCGATGGACGGAAGGTTGCACCTTTTTTGATAATGATCACCCTGCTGGGAAATTAAACATATATCATATTCCTTACAGTTTCCAGCCTTTCTATCCAAAACCCACTATCTGCTTTAAGAAATATGATTTTAATTTTTTCTCTAATGGCTTTTGCCACAACAGTGTTTTTCCTGTGCGGAATAATGACTTTGCCCCATGCAACGGCATGTGAAGGGTTATAAATATGTTTAAACAATTCTTAATTCATTTCCTTTGTTTACAAAGAGAGACCCATATTTTCATTCATCTAAGCATTTCATGAAGTCGTTACTGCTGGAAAAGAGGACCAACCATTTTAGTTCATTAGGTGATAAATAACTAAAATGTTTGTTATAAGCAGATCTTTGAATAGGTTATTGTTGTAATGCAGTTTAGGTTTCAGTAATTCCATACCTTGCAGTATAACTACATCAGAACTCAGACTTACAATGTTTCTTCTTTATACTTCTTCAACTGGTACAGGAGGGCTATTGAATGGCTCATCTGCATTATTCTGTGCCCTGTAAAATTAATTTATTGTGAACCCAGTCTAAACAGGCTAGCCATTTGTAATCTCGTTCTAGTAGTGTATGGGTTTCAGCAAAATGTGATTACTTTTGTTCGTAACGCCTAAAAAGAAACAAAAAACTTTGGAGCCCAACCGGTCCTTTTGTCTGAAGAGTCATATTTATCAAATGGTGCTATTAATCATGATGGGTAGGTATTTACTTGTTAAATAGTTGAGTAATTTAAAATATTACTTACTTTGAGCACAAGGAACACATTTTGGCCTCTGTTATTAATCATTACTGTCCTTAATGAACCAGGATGATAGTTACTGCCTGGATTATGAAAATTTGAGTAATGTTCAGATATGTCTATGTAGATGGAACAGTAAATTGATCCTGCACTCTGAGCCATATGGGTATGAGCCATTGGGAGTCTGGAAGCCACTCTCTACTGCCAAATCCCAAGTCTCATCTGATAAACTCCATGGAGAGGGAAGATTAAGCTTGGGCTCCAAATTGTAAGATTCCTGCACTTGTGAGCAGAGTTGGTTCTCATCTGGTCAGAAAGGGCATAGATTTAGCAATGCACAAGGGTTTGCATCTGCATTTGTATTTAATAAAGATTAATCCTGACTCTCTTTGCAGAAGCTGCTTAACGCTGTTGTAGCTAAATGAAGGCAATAGCTCTGATGTCAAACTTTTCAGCTCTTCGTGTGCTAGTTAATTTTAAGATGATTGTGATCCATCAGTGTCACGAGACTTTAGAAAGGTAAAGTGGAATTTTAGGAAGCATTATGCAACATATTTGGGGTTTAAGGAAATATGAATATCATTTAACAGACCCTGGAGAACACTTATCTGGAATTCTTTGTGTATTTTGTCCATGTGCAAACTTAAGCAGGCACAATGAAAGGTTACTGCAATGATCAAAGGAATGTATTCTTATAGAGGAGATAGAAAGAGCTTGGTTTGTCTAACCTAACAAATTGAAGAGTTAGAGAGGAGAAAGGTTAATTAAGTTATGAGACGAGACTTGTACGAGAACAAATGGCTGTAAATTGACCATGAACAAATTTATTCTGGAAGCTACAAAATGACTATCAGAATAAGGGTCCAGAATTGTGGGATAGAGGAAGAATTCTTTGACTGGGATCAAGTGATTTGGCTTGGAGACAGACTGTATGTTGCGCCTGCTTGTGACAGCACAGTTTGTTCCTTTCAGGACTGTATGAGGCTTTTCTGGGTTCCCCAGTCAAGGAACTCTAAGCTAACTTGTGTTCTGATGCATGGAAGATGTGTTAACAGGAGTGTATTAAAAATCTCTTAATTTTAGGGTGCAGTTTCATGGCAATTTAACCAGATTAAGGGCAGACTGTGATGGTCTTACACCAACCATATTTTTCCAGCCACACTGTTCTGTGGGCACTGGCTTTTGCAGAGCTATGTGGTGATTTGATGCTAGGTGCATATGGGACTGAAAGAAGAGCAGAAAAAGGTGATTGGCTTCCAGGCAGGTCAAGACCTGGGGAGAGAGGAATTTTCACAATTCTGTCTTCAAATGGGGGTGCCAAGGAAGTGCTCCCATCATTTCTATTACACTTCTCATATTATCCTTCTTCACCCTAAGGTGTGTGGACTCCAGAGTTGCTTTGGGCTTTGAAGAGACCCTGGGGTCATATCTTAACAAACTGATAATGCCTCTTCCGGAGGTCTTGAATTTCAGAAGGAAAGCAGCTGTCTGTTCAGACACTAGTGCTGGCAAATTGCTTCTTGAATAACTTAACAAGATTTCCAGTGTCATGGAAGATGCACAATTTTTACTGAATATGTGATAAAATTCTTATAATAAACATACATTTAAAAGGAAAGTGCTCATAAAAAGAAAGTTCCTCTGCTAGATAGTCTCACAAAAGAGTTTGTCATATTTTTTTTCCAGTTAATGGATGCCTACTGCAGTCACACTGCTTAGTGACAGGGGAACTGAATTCATTTGAGCCAATAAAGTCATTCTAATTTGCATTTTCATAGCCCACCCTTCACTACTCCAAGTGTGACTTTCACTTTTAGGACAGAGCTGTACAGTAAATGGATATGTAGGCCCTTTAAAAGAATATTTATCATCCTTGAAGAATCTTAGTGCCAAATCTTAATAGCATTTCTTACAAAAATGACTTGAATTCACTATCAGATTTAGAGGTAGAGCTGCAGAGATTGCGAATACTCTTTTTCTGAAGCTCTTTGTGATAAAAAGGAGAGGTTAAAGCCTAAAACAGTGAAAACTTTGCCTCCAAGATGAAAATATTGCATAAAAAAATCCCCAAAATTGTAGAGCTCTAAAAATCAAATTGATGCAAAAGAACTCTGCATTTTGTTTAATTTAGTCAATTTCAGAGACACAAAATTCAATGTACCTTTATGCAATGTTAAAATACTTTTGCTAATTATGCCAATCAGAGGATAAGTTATTCAGGCTTTTGAGGTTTTTTTTTCCTGTGCCAATGGATGTTTAAAAACACAGAAGACAAGGAGAACTTCATGTCCAGTCTGTATGTGATTTCACGAAACAATTGCCTTAGGACCTGCTGACACTCTAATTGGAGTCTGCATAATGCAGAATCAGAATCTTACTTAAAGCAGGGCTCTCTTTATTCTGTGTAAGTATCCCTCTGTTAATTTAATTTAAATAACTCCCTCATTTACATCTTGAGTTAAAAAAAAAAATCAACGAAGGGTTCTTACTAACTTCAGTGAAAGCAGCATTTCATCATCTCTCTGCAAATTATTGTGATTGTGTTGCTTATTGCTTGTTTTTCTTCTCTGATGGCTTTTTACCTGTCCATTTTTGTGGGTCTAGTGTTACAGCACCCGAGGATAGAAAGGATTTTAACATTTGAAGATCTTGATCTGCATGATAAAAATATTTTGTCATGTGCTATTTAATTCAGTGTTGGCAGTTCTTATTATTCTGATTACTTTTTTTTCCTCTCAGTTCTCAGCTTTTAGGATCACTGGATTTTATATGAAAATATGAAGTTTTCATATGCAAAGAGCAAATTTCTAGTTCTCATGCTTCCAGAAAAAAAACCTCAGAAGCATAAATTTTCAGTATTCACTTCCAAGTCAATGAGTAGAATAAAAAAGAAATCCCAAAACCATACTTCCACAGAAACTCCACCAAAAACTACAAACGCAAAACCCCAAACCAACCAAACCCCTAATTTCTTAGGTGATGACTCATAACTCTGTTTTTTTTTTTAAATGTTATTAAAAATGACTGTGTTCTCTACTTTTAGGTCTCTTTTCCTGGGGTTTTATGTTGCTTTGTTTCTATTTCAAATTAGTCTCCTGAAGCCACAGGTACAATGTGATCTTGCAGGATACTGCCCTGTGTTACGAGACTTGTTTGCATTTATTGTGTGTAAAATTCATGTCTGGACAGCTGATTTTTCACAGGTGTCTGCATTTACATCTCCATTTAAATAAAGTCTTGTACAAGGATGATTTTCACACCATAAGAATGTGTGCGAAATGCAATTAATATTCTGAAGCTTGCATTTTTTGGTGATAGGAAGTTGATCTCTTACAGGTAGGGCTAATGAAGATCTGAGAGTGTTTACAGTAAAAGGTGAGAAAATTAATTTCCAGAGTGAGGATGTGGCCAATCAAACCTTGAATGTAATTGCTTCATGTGCTGAAACTGGGCAAGTCAAAAAGGCCATAATGATTTTGAAATTCTGTGGAAGACCATCTCGGAGACTAATTTTCAGTCTCCAGCAGAGGAAGGAGAAGAACCCTGGGTTTTGAGACGCAGTAATACCCAAAAGTGCTTTAACATCAGGGACTTTATTAATTTCCTCTGTAGTATGGTATAAAATTGCCATCCTCTTTTGCTTTCTGATCCATGTTCTGTGTGAGCAGCTTTCAGTGCAAATGTTGAGGTCAGGCAGGGTCACTCGTGTGTGTGCTGTTTTATTAACTAAAAAAAAATATGGTGTTTCATAGGCTTGATACCTCATCAGAAGTATAGTTCTAGCCCAGTGACCAAACTTGCACAGGAGTCATCTGAACTAGTGACATTTCCTTACAGTCGCTGGTAATAAATTCAGAAAGACAAATTGTCAGGATATTAAAAATGAGTCTTCACTCCGTACATTTCTGAAAAGCAGTAGGTTATGAAAAACTTTGATTCTGCCTGTCAAGTGAATATAGGATCTTTAGGTCTGAGTAGTCATGACTGCCTGGTTTGCTTTTTCAGGTTTCTACCCCTTCAGATTTCCATGAGTAAAAGATGTTTGCTGCAAAGTTGTCATTCTTTCAAGAACATGGCTTTTTTTAGTGGTGTGTGAAGGATCCTTTCTACTAATTGCCCAGTGTTTACTTGAGTGTATGTATGAACAACGTTTATGTATTGAGTTACACATTTCTGATATGTAAACATTATTTTCAGTGTATGTATCTGAGCTCTTTCTTTAGACAGCTAATCGGCCCCAAGCCCCTTTATTACATGCAAAAAGATGAAATCTACATGGTGCTTAAATTCAGAATGTATGCTGCTTTGAACAATAGTCTCTTTGCCTTCAACACAAATCTGCTTGGCTTATTTTTTCAAGGTATTTTTAAAGACTTTTTCTCCCAAAGTGAAGAATCTCAACAGAAATTATTTTAATGAGGTAGACATTTAGTTCAATAGAAGTTTCTTCATGGAAAAAAAAATTAAAAGAATAATTGTGCTTTTAAAAGACAATTAATTAAAAACTGTCGGTGTGGTTACAAATTTAACATCTTCTCTGACATGTTGAGAAGAAGAAAGTGCTTGGAATTGCACAAGTAGAATAAAATGTTCCATTTCACAGCAAGGCCAAGCCTGAGTCTTGTAATTATTTCGAAGGGAGTAAAGGTCATTTTCTATTTGCTATACCCGTATTATGTGAGGCTTCTGTACCAGGCTTACAGAAGTTAACCCGTGACCTATTTAGATTGCCCAGATTTCAAAGTCAACTTACACTGTCACAAATCTGATAAAGTAGACTTCTTCCCTTCTCTAAGTACTGACATAGATGATGTCCAAAGCCGGCTTTTTATTTATAGCTACATTAAGACAAGAGTTTCAACTCTAAGATGCTAGTAGCTGGGAGATCAGAACATGATTTGGTTCTTACTTGCTGCCTTAATCCTTTAGGGGAAGAGTTGTTTGTAGTTAAATTCCAGCCTATTTTGCTTGGGCTGTTTTTCTGATGTGGACTCATTATATAACTTGGCTTCAGTAGTTGCTTGTGTCTTGAGATCGGAACAATTTTCCTTCTGCTGTGATTGCATTTCTATGTATATTCATTCAGGAACACCATGAGTCAGAAAGGTACTTTAAAAATGCACCTGTGCACGGAGAAGACGTGTGCAGAAAATGCATCTCTGTCTTTCTATGCATGTGACCATTTAAATGCATATCAGGCTTTTTATTTTAAAAATCAGCAATTAAGTTTTATGCACAATTTTGATGACAGATGCTGAGTGCGTCAGTTAATGTTTGCAGATGCCTCATACTGGAAAACTGAAGGGGACACATCCAATTCTCAACCCCTGCGGAGTCCAGAACTCTAATAAAATGAAGATGCCAGTGTCGACAATTGAATGAGGAATTGGGCACTGTGTTTTTAAGTCTTGATGAGAGAGGCAGCAGTTATGTGGGTATATAGAAGTGAGTAGTAGTCAAGTATATTGCACCTTGGTGTATTATTTTATCTATCTCTTCTTAGTTAATCCTTCAAAGGGACAAGCAGAGCAGGTCAGGATGGAAAGCAAAGGTGTCCATCTGCTGCATTTGACTACCACCAACTTAATTGTCGTGAAATATTCTGGCTGTTTCTCACCGTCTGCTAGCACTTCTAGCCAGGCTTTTATAGCCAATGTCAGTGACATGAAACAAATGATCCAGCAGTTGGTTTCAATAAGAAGATCTAATGCAGACCAGGTGGGGCACTGCTGCCTTTGGTTTTTATAAATGAGATCACATAAAACTTATAGCGAGTGTAAAGTGCATGAAGAGAAAGAGCAGGTAACATATTGCTCTGATTTACTGAATGGGCTATGAGTGGTGGTTGAGAGGGAAACATGGACATGTTAAAATTCTGCAGGACATCTCTCTAGGATCAGCATACTGGGATGAAAATGTGGTGGAGGTAGAACTGAGAAATATGTGAGGCTCAAGAGCTTTATTGGCATAATTATTGACGATGTCTTGAGTAAATAGAGACGTTTTTGCAGGACCACTTGAATTTTAGAGGGCGTGTTATTCAGAATCACTTTGTGGTTTTGACTGTTTTTTTCCTGGTCACTCTATGTGCTCTCTCTTCTTGATTTTTTTTTTTTTTGGGCTGTCCATCAAGCAGCAGATTGGCCATAGCAACTATAAGATCAGACACCAGCTGAAAGTCAGGTTTTGAGAATCACCTTTGGAGGTTCTGGAGCATAAAGCACTTCTGAAAATGCGGTTATGCATATATAGACTGAAAAATGCAGATTTGACTTTTCCTACTCTTGACTCTTTTTGCCTCTCTCTTTAACCTTTTAAACTTTTTAGTAATTTTTTTTTTTTTTTTTGCTGCTTCTTTCCTGGAAGTTCTTATGTCCATGGTATCATTCAAAATCTGCCAAGAAAAACGGCCTTTCAGGTTGTTGTCTCCTTTTAGGGATGGAACACAAACCTTCAGAGTCTGAGATTAGCATTGGACCTATTTCCAAACAATTCATTTTGCTTTTAAGCTTCCTCCTTTGCTAAGGTATTCCTGCGGTGACAGGGACCTTTGGTGACCACATACTAACAGTGGCACAAACCGTATTCAACTTTAACCTTCAAATCCACCTCCACTATGATGCACACTTTTCATTTCAGTCTTTTCTTGGTGTAAACAAGCTTTTGATTACAGGGGAAATGAACAAACTGTGGCTCAGAGCTGGCAGTGGGGGAAGGAGAGGGGAAGGCGACTCTTTACATTTGTTAGCAAAGAAATTCTTCTATAAAAGGCAACTCCCGTGATGGGAAACTTCACCCTTGAATAAAGATTTCCTTCGGTAACTCGGTGATCAACTTTCTGAAACTTTGCAGACTCTAATTTATGAATTATTTAAATACAATTAAAAGTGTTTCATTTGATCATATGTTTAAGCCTACTTGTGATTTTAATAGCAACATTGCATCACATGTTTTCAAGAAGACCAGTAATATCCTTTAGTGATAACCTGGACTGAACTTAACCTTGAAAGCTACCATTTTGTAATTTCTGTACCAGCCCACATATATAAAAGCAAAAACCTTACAAAAAAACTGTTTAGCAAGATTTGAAGGGCAAGTGTGATGTGATGGATATTTTGTTTTATGAGCATGAAACCCAATGTTTTGTTTTATGAGCAGTGAGCCTAAACCCTGTATCATTCCCAGAAGCCAACATGATGGATGAATGAATGGATGTTAAAAGTCTGTTTCTTTCTTTTTTTTTTCATCAGGTTCTGCTGCTTGGATGTGCAGAAGATTTAGGATGTGTCCCTGGATTCCAGCAAAAGGTTTTTTATATTGAACAGCCATTTGAATTCACAGAGGATCAGCCAGTTCTGAACCGTATGTTATTTTCATATATTACTTATTGTGCAAAAATCAGAATAGCTTATGTATTCATATCACTCCTGCCATTTATCAGAAAGCTTTTTTTGTACATAGGATTTTGAACACAGCCATGATTCTGTCCAGCTCCCCCTGCGTTAATCCTCTATCTCCTCAGACTTTACTCTGTTCCATATATTAGAGATGGCAAAATACTCTATATATAACCATTTAGAACAATATTTTAAAAAACTTAGGATCAGCCACTTCTTAAAGTAAACTTACTCTGAATTTTTATAGTCTTTCCTATAATCTTGGAAGACAGGGCTTGCTTATCAGCACTTCACTAAGTGTCTCTTTGCATGAAATTAAGAGGAGTCTGGATGAAGCTCATGATCATCAGTGATAGCAAATTGTTACTACATGTGCCGCACAACTGGGATATTCAGTTATATTTCTAATGACCAGGTGTCACATAAAATCCAATCTGGCATGGACGGTATGCTGAAAGCATTAAACTGAAGGAGGTTTAACTGTCTTTCAGTCCTGATATTCGTTCAAATACTTCAGTGAGCAAGTGTTACAACTTGTTGATTCAGTTCTGTGGCTTCAGGTCTTCAAGACTGTCAAACTGAGGCAGTACCTGGTTAATAAATTTTAAGACTTAGAGATACTTTTCATAACTTCCAAACACACTGGCATTTTTACAGGTGATACACATTATTATCGTTACCTTCTTTGTCATTCTTGTTTGCTTGCTATTGAACCAGGAATTCTTGCAGATATGCAGCATCAGACAGTAGTGCTTGGCATCTGCCTGCACTATCTAGATCTTCCAATGCAATATATAGTGATCGTTTGGTGAAACCAAGAAATGCAAAGTGATATTACTCATTAAATGCAGACATTTCCCATCTCACTTCCTTCCAGATATGGCTACTACGTATTGCTGTATTTTCAGTGTTACATATATTTGAATAAAGGTGTAATATCTGTGCTCACTTGCTCTAAAATGGCAATAACTCTTCAAAAAGGAAATGTCAGAATTACTTGCCAGAGTATTGAAATTGTTCTTAAAACTGAAGTCATTCAGCTTTTAACCAGTTTAGCCAGTTAAAAACCTTTAGAATAACACTTACAGTTTAAGCATTTTGTTACTTAGTCTGAGTTGTGTTTCCAGAGGAAATTTAGATCATAAATAGTAATGCTGCTCACAGATGTGAGATTATTCAGTTTGGAAGAGAGATTTCGAACTTCCAATTTTTATTTTTTTTTTTCCTTTCTTGTTTTCTCTTAAATTCTTAATTTAAAAAATTGATGAACACATCATTCTCACATGGTTAAAAGTAGAAATTCATAGAATATAGAAAATGTAGTAGATTTAACAAGAATGGAAAGTTTGAAGATCTATGTCAAGAAAAGCAATATTAACTAATGTTAAGCTGAATAAAAATAACCCGTGGTGTTGTCTTTGGCTGCTTCTGAACTTTGAGGCTGTAGCACGTCTGGCCAGACCTCCAGCTGCTTTGTGCTCACCCTCCTGAATACCTGAAGGCTGAGTTGGTGAAGCCAAAATTGGCTGTGCTGCTCTGTGGTGACCCAGCAAATTGCACTGGTGTGAAACTAGTACAATAATTAAGACGCCATCATTAATGTAAGGAGGAGATTTAGAAATGCCTGGAAACAATCTTTAGAATTAAATTATTTTAATAAACAGACACTAAATTGGCCTAATATGTAATGTTTGACAAAGGCAGGCTCTCAGTGCATGATTCTAGTTAATTCAATCACTCGTAAACAGTATGTCCTTCATGCAGCAACATTAAACCTCTGCACAGTTTCTTAATTTTGGCTGTCAACAGAATTGATATTTTTAATTGTCTGTTTGAATACACTTTGCATGCTCTTGCATCCTTTTATACCCATTACCCAAGAGCGGTGTAATTTAGCAGTTGCACTGCAATGTGAGGCTTACCAGGGCTATGTGAATTAATAGAGTGAGTATGCAAAGCAGGCCTATAGCAGTGATTGCTTCTGTAGTCCTCGATAAGCCAAGGAGCTCCTTCATTCTTTTCTGAAGTGCAATATAACAGTCCTTTTCTTATTTTTTCTATTTAAACAAGGACCTACTGTACATTTCATTGTTAGTATTTCCCTTCTAATTAAATATAGGTTATAACTTGTTCTTATGTATTTATTACTTCTACATATGGCAATGTTAATTATATTTTACGTTTATTGATGGAAAGCAGGAAAAATAGCCCAAACTGAGGGTTCAGAATTTTATCTTATTCTGACTTATACTAGTTCTTATCAAAGCCTACTTATAAGCTGGCCATAACATTTACGTTAGTCCAGTTGTGTATGCATACCCTTCTTCCTGTTAGCCTCACTGGAATTCTGTCATTATTTCTTAGCTTTTATCCCATTGTGCTTAGGCTGGACTGCCTTTTTTCTTTTTCCCCCCCTGATTTACCATTAAATCTCACTTAACAGCAACCTCTAGACTTGGACCATTTTGTTGTCCTAATTTGTGTTTATTTTGTCCTAATTTTGACAACTACATTTTTTTTCCTTTCTCATCAGAGCCCTTTATCTCCTTATAACTTGTGTTTTCTATGACCATAAACAAAAAGAAGCATTGCTTTCCTTCTTTTGTCTGCCCAGTTCTTTTTCCTTGAGTGCACTTTTCTTTAAAACTGATGTTTCCTTCATGCAGTGGGAGAGGATTCATACAGCCACTTTCTGGAAATATTAGAGGATCTTTCCACATAATTATTGTTTTAACAAGCAATTGTGTTACTGGATTTTTTTTCTTCCTCATAATTTTGTTTTTTTTTTTTTTTTAGTTTAGACCTAGGACCAGCTTCTGCAGTCAAATTGAAAAGTTCAAAAGAGTCTTGATAAGGTGATAATTGACAGCATTTAATTACAAGTTTTACACCTTTCTGAAACATTTGTGGCCATGAAATGCTTCCCCATCAGCAGCCTTGTCTTTGGCAAGGCTGACAGGTCACTGGTGGTGACGATGCTTCCTCATGCCATGAAAGTTCCTAATCAGACTCATCAAACGTGGAAATGTAATTGTGTTACATTAATCATGTTTATACTTAACATACATGAGTCTTGGCTTTTGGGGGTAGTTTTAATTGACAATGAATCAAAGAGTGCTCTTGAAAAATTGAGGCAATTAACATAAAGGCGTTAGGTGATGTGCTGTGCATACTAAATGGGCGAATACATTGCTGGTGATTTAAATGTCAAAACAAAGGAAGTTTTGACCCTTACTTGAAAAGCTTTAATTTGGATGTTAATTAATGGCTGACCTCTTTTGTCTCTTACGTGATAGATGGCATGTTTCAAAGCTTGGGATGCTTCAAGATCAGGGCTTGTCTGTCTGCATTTGGATACTTTTTTTAGCTTGTGGATTTTAACAAAGACTTTTCTATTCAACGATATTGAAAATCTTTGTTTACTCATATGATGGGAAATATATTAGTCTGCTTATCACTAATGTTTAAAGGCAGTCCTTCTGTTGTCTAGCAAAGCTGTAGCATCCGACAAGATATCCTTTGTTCAAACTGTATAATGCTTGTGGAAAGATCAGAGAAGACCATTCCTACTATTGTAATACCATGTGTGTACATGGATCACAGCACTGACCGTGCTCACATCAAAGCATTTCCTATTGTTTCTCAGTTGATGCCATGTGAGACTTGTGATTTATCACATTCACTCTTCCTCACTCCCAGTGCCATTTAACTGGTGGTCTCTTTCTGTGACTTTTTCATGCTATGGATATTACTGCTGTTACTCTTACTGATCCATACAGCATGTGTTATCACACACGCACTTGATTCATCTCCTCCTGCTTGGCTTTTCCTGGGCATTGTATAGAACTCATGTGGCAGCCTAATTTAATATACCCCAATGTGCCAAACCCTCTACAGAGTTTTAACATGAGGTTTGAAGGCCAATGTTAACAAGTCATGCTGAATATTGCAGGTTTTAGGTAACTGGAACTACAGGTGGTATTTGTAGCTTGCAAAAGAACATGTTTGGCATGTTGTTTGGCTTAGTAATTTCTTGCAGGGAAAGCTATCTAGACCTTTGGGTAATAGCTAGATAACTATGAATTTTCCACATATTCAGGTGTAGATATCTGTACAGGTGCACATATCCTTGTTGAAACAGTTGTGGCTATTCAAAATAAGTCTTTAACACATTTTGAATTCTACAGACATGTTAAAACTATTCTCAATTCACATAAATCACTATGTTAAGAAATGCACTTCTTTAGAAAAAGCTGAGAAATGACTTGGTTTCTGTGTTGGCCATGTGGTAGTGTGCTCTATAGAAATGTCTGGCAACATTTTTACCCAGCTAGTTAAATGCTTTTTGTACTATAAACTATATCTTAATGTGCATGTACCCGTCTATAGAATTTGAATACCAGAGCTTCAGTTTTCACTTTTGAATACATGATGAAGACCAGGTGTCTGGGTCTCTGTTATGCCATGTGGACAGAAATATTAAGACTTAAAGCCAGACAGTGGGGATACTTCTTAATCACACTGTTCTATATAAATGGCTGTTGGAAGCCGAACTCATGCTACCAAAAACTCCAGGAAACATCTAGGGCATGCAAAATGGTTGCAAAATTATTGAAGTAATTTTTAAAGTGGGAGACTGGGAACTTTACAGCATGTTCATGGAGGCAAACGGAGTAGGATCTTCAAAGAAAACCTCCTTTAGCACTTAAATACCTGAGACATTGCTTCCTAATTGGGGTTTGATGCTTAACTCTCACTCAGAGGAAGAAAGCTGCCTGCGTGTGTATTACAAATACATATATATTATGACTAAGTAATACATAGAACATCTCAGATGTGTCTCTGAATTGATGTATGCAGATTGATGTTGCAACATAACAGAATGTCATACATCACCTCTTAAACTTCTTTCACGCATGATTAAAGCAAAATAAAATAGGCAAAAATGGTGTTGAGTGCCAGGTGGTCAGACAGTTGCCTTCCAAACAATGCATGTCAGCTTATTAACAGGACCTGAGGGGAAATTAATTTGAAATACTGTTTGATTATTTGTGTGTGCATATACATTTAATTAAACTAGTTTTTGAAAAGTCTTGATGTTTTGAAAAACATTAGACTGAACAATGCATAAGAATTACTTAGTCTCTGAAAAACATCTTCAGGGCAAAATCAAAATCTCTCAGGGATGTGGTCAGCTCTTAGAGTAGTGGAGGGAAAGCTATGTGTGTTGGTGAAACCTCCTCTTGACATTATAATTCCAAGGTGGGGGAAACGAAGATCTAAATTCAGAAAGTGTCTTGTCTCTCTTGTTGAGAAAAGCCATGCAATTCTGGTGTTTAAAAAAAAAAAAATAAAAAAAAAAAAAAGTGGGTGAAAGTCATTGCACTGACAGTGAATGCTCTGTTAATGTGTTGGTCTTGATTTAGGAGGGTAAAAGTAGCAGATTATTTGGTCTGAGATTTAATGTGTTTCTAGAGACTTTAAAAAAAACCCCAAAACATGTAGGTCTTGTTTGGCTGAAGCATGCCAGGTGTTGTAGTAGTCTAAATCAATGACCAACTGCTCCGTATTAACAGGATGGATTTCTTGCTCAGTGCAGTGCAAACCTTGTATTAATAATCTCCCCAGGTGTTTCAGTGGAAGACTTCTCTGTTCGTTGGCAATTCCAAAACAAAACCCAGATTCACTAAGGTATTACTCCCAAATTGATTAGCAATGCAGGCTGAGAGGCAGCCTTGTTTTCTGTAGGTACTTCAACATGTTGGAAGGCCAAAATCTGTCTTTTAGGAAAATGCAGGTAGCTTAGGTTTGGGTGAACTCAGGACCAAATAGTCTGACAGTAATTGCCTATGGCTGACAAAATTTATCAGGATGATCTTCCTGAGGAAATGAGGGGTAGGGGCCATATGAGCTCTGGTTGTGGTTTAGAGCTGGGGTCATGCTGAAGAGGCTGTAGCATCAGCCCAGCTTTGCCAGGAGGAGGGTGCTGTTCATATCTGACAAACAGATGCAACACAAATTACAACATGCAGGAGACGTTAAGGCATTCCTGTAGTACATAGCTCTGTATTTTCCCAGACTGCATTTCTGACAGAACTTTTAATTTGAGGATCTTAGAAAAATGCTATTCAAAAGAATCATGGCTATCTAACCTTTTCCATCACATTTCAAAGTGCAGTGTGGACATTTAGCAAGAATTAATGGGAGCATGTGAGGTTAAATCTTTCTTTAAACATAGCATCTCATTGAAGTTAATGATAATCTTAAAGCATGCGAGTATTCTTCAAAATAATTGTAGATGTAGTTCATAATTAATTCTTAGCTTTTAGGATTTCTCTCCTCTAATCCAAATCAAATTATAACTTTTCTAATGTAATTATACTCATGCTTCAACTTGCAGTTTTTCTTTCCCTTTGCTTATTTAAAGCAGTTTCTCCTGGACAGAGCAATCTGTCTGTATGCATCAGCCATTGTCTGCTTTAATGGACACATCTTCTTTTTAACGTAGCTTTCTTGTGGCATGCGATCTCTCAGTCTTGCTTTGAGAATAAATAATAGTGGCAGTAAACTCATGAAGTCTTTCAGATATTTATTAGATTGAGTGCTTTTTTCTAGCTGGAGGCTACTGTTCTTGATTTTCTTATGTCTCTGTTCAGTTTATCCACCCAAACTGTTTCCTCTAGAGAAGGGAAAGAAAAAGTAACGTTTTACGGCTTGATTCTGAAAACCCTAGTCATTTCAAAATGACTTGGTGCGTATTTGTATGCCTTGTACTTCCTGCTTCTTGTTGGGCAGACAAGTGAAACTATAGATAGTGGAGTAAGTGCGTGCCATGTTCTGTGATGTGAGTATTAACTAAAATGTTTGTGTTCTGGTGTTTGGTTTTTTTTTTTTTCTCTGAAAAAATATCAGCCCTGGTGAGCGGTAGGATTTACTGAAATAAGAAATTGGCTAAAGAAAGCCTGCCTGAAAGGGATTATCTTTAACAAAAATTTGAAATTTCTTTACCAAAGAATTCTTTTTAAACCAGGTGAAAATAAAATTGGGAGCCCTGGGAAGGCCTTAGAAGATGATTTCTATAGCAATCTGGGATGTTGCTTTTAGACAGGAGCTTCACTTTCAATGCTAGCTTGATTTGTTTACTTTAAAAAAGATAAAATAAATTAGTACAACCTGCTCTCTGTCTGGCTGTGGAGAGAACTGAAGCAGAACTGAGGGGCTTTGAGCAGTTTGCACATAGCTGATAGCAAAATAGAAATTCAACATTGAAGTTGTAACCAGCGTTTTGGTGTCTTTGACACTTTTGAAACACTTGCTAGCAAGTACCAGAACGTAAATGCAAATGAGACTGAAGTACATGATAATCCAATTCATGCATGGGACTGTTCTGCAGCCAGGGATGCAGCTTTATTTTACTGAAGGGCAAATTGCAAATCTCTTACATCCCTTATCAGTTGTGGAGTGAACACTTTGGCTAGACCTCGGTTTATGTATGAACTGGGTTGTCCACTCTTGAAATTTCTGCCAAAATATTGAAAAGTAGGCTGTAGAAAAGGGTTACATTTTAATTTTAATTTTATTTCTATTATATTCTGTAATAGAATACAGTTAGTAGAGAATATAAATATACTGATAAGTATAAAGGCATTTGGGCACATGGGTTTTGTTTACCTTCTTTTGTGTGGCAATGAACTAGAGGCAACAGGAAATGTGCTCTGGTTCGCTAGAAAACCAAATTGCCTGGTTACAAGTAGGGCTCCTGCAGACTTTTTTTAGCTAGAATTTTAATTATGGTGCCAGCTCTCAACTTCTACAATAAAACAGTAGGGAGAACACTATAATTTGACCTTTATAAAACATTAACACCAACCTATACAAAAATATAACTTCAGTTTTGAAGAATAAATACAGTGGGAGGCTGACTTCAAGGAATTACGAAAACAAAGTCTGCATGTAATACTTGTACTTTTGGGAAAGAAGTCAGCTTCCTCCCCGTGGATCTCGCCTTGTTGCTGTTCTGTCTCTTCTCCCTCACTGTGTTCCCTGGAGGGGGAGTTATTCCTGACAGTCAGCTGCTGTGACTTGCACCCTGGGCCAAATGCTCCTTTGTCTTGCTGAGAAACAGAAAAGAAAAAGGTAGGGCTGAAGAGGACGCACAGAGTAGCACAGCTTACGTCCAAGTTGCATGGGAATGGGAATGCAACGCTGAAATGGGTGAAGGTACTGGGTCCCAAATGTATACAGCACCATAAACAGTCACAAATACAATCACTTTTTGGGTTAATCCTGGCTAAAATAGTCCCTGAGTCCTGGTATGGCTGCTTGCAGTATTTTGTAGTTCTGTCATCACAGAAAGTTGGTTAGGAGAGCACTTCAGGTTTTCAATTTTTTTAATATAATTCAAAGTATAGTTCAATCACCTTTACTCTTTTTTTTTTTTTTTTGTGGAACTGAATTGAAGCTGTAAACATAAGGACACTTGAAAAGAATTGTTTTTAGGTCCCATAATAAAAATAAAATTTGAAGATGTTTGAATGCCAAGGTTATAAATTGCTTTTATGTGACCTAACCCATTTTTGTTTTCATTGCCTGTCTCACGTTTATTTTGCTGTTTGTTTGACAGGTGAAGCATTAACTGCCCAAATCTATCATTCTTTAATTATGCTCCTGATAATGTGTTGTGAAAGATAACGTGGATAGCTGCTGTTAGTAAGATGCAACTATTTCTTTGAAGCTTAATGCTATATGTCAGACATACACTTACTCTTTCTCTTCCCCAATATATCACTTTCTGGCAATGGAATGTTGCACTACTCAAACTTTCACCAACCTAATGGTTCACAGCCCTGTTTAAGCTTAAAAGTTGTCTAGAAGAGCTGTCATGCTTGGAGTGGTGTGTCTGTATTGCTGTGGGGAACAGTACGATTCTCTCCTGGCATTCAAGGAGAGGCTTCCTCTGCCTGTCTTGGTGTGTGAGGAAGGGGGGGATGAAGTGTTTGCAGCCAGGGTGGCTCTGGTCATTCAGTGTGCAATGCTCAGCCCCATCCCTGATGACCCCAGAGTTTCTTTAGACCTGAAGGCCGTGCGGACCAGACGGAAGCATATGGGAGTTTCTTTAATTGCTCTGAATGAGTTGGTGTTCAAGCGTGACGCTGGATTTAAACAAATGATATGGAGAGTTGGGAGGCAGCAGTAAGTGTTGTGGTCAGGGAGCTTCCCAAAGATTTGGTGGGGCTGAAGGAAAGGCCACTAATTCAGTTGCCTAAAAATCTGTGTTTGGTTGTGTAGTTACTATAGCTTTGGTGGTGGTGTTTTGTTGGCATTTTCACTCATTTTTGGTCTTGGTTGTTCTAGGCAAAAGTGGTGTATTTGTGGAGAAACAATTCAAGTGTGACATATTGCAGAAGAAAACAGGAAATAGTGGTATTTCTGCAATATTTTTCTCGAGAAATTAAAGCACTATTGTGGAAGCTAGTACAATTTGCAACCAAAGAGCTCACTTCATTTAATTTTTTAAAAGGTAGGTTTGTGACACGGGAAATAGTCTAAAATTAACTTAACGGAGCTGATCGGTTCACTGTTCTGATTAATAAAAAATACAATGCTCCAAATGCTCTGTAAGATTTGGTGTTTCTTCTGAGAAATGTCAGATTTTAGGCAGGTAGGCAGAAGATTGTGGCATAACAGAAAGGAGCTTCTGTCAACTGTAAATCAAAATAAGAAACTTTATTAAAAATGATATTATTACTTCTGGCACTTCGCTTTTATTCTTTGAGACACTGTCTTTAATAGCTTCACCAATAAAACTGGAAGAAACTGAAATATAGAAGCTTTATCACTTACATAATAAATCTATTAATCTTAATGCTTGTGGAAATATTAGGCAGTGAATACTTACTACTGTTTTTATAAGCCAGCATCATTTCCCAGAATTTTATGTTAGCACTGATAATTAATTGAAATTAAATTACTTGTACGATGAATGATTGCTGGGCATGTTTGAGTTAACTCTTTCTGGCACCTTAGCTATGCTTTAGATCCTGATTTAGCAAGGAATTTAAGCAGCATCTTTGTTTAAGTTCCTTCCACACTCCACAGAGAAATTTGACTTTCCATCAGTGTAGCATATCCCTAAAACATTTTAGTTTGAGCACAAGTTTTTGCTTATGCGAAATGTTTGCCCTTTGGGAAAGGCTTGGCAATGGGAGAACTGTAAGGTGACTGTTACCTATGTTTTTTTCAAAAGAAAATTTTCCTAGCATGTGTGTGGGTTTTTTTGGGTTTGGGTTTTTTTTTTTTTTTGGTGCTGAAACAGGTGATTTAGAGTGATTATGCTCAGAACCATAAGTACAGCAAGAAGATAAAAGGAATGCTCTTTCTGCTGAAGTTTGGATTTCCTGCATACGTCTGTGCTAAAACTCGTGTTCTTCTTAGCTGCAAGTGGTACTGGATTTTAGGTAACTGAGCAAACAAATCTAGACTGGTACTCTTATTATTATTATTTTTTTTTATGTTCTCTTAATGATCTCTTAATTGTAATGGCTGGGATGAGCACTGGAATTAGGTGATGGCTGGTGCCACAGCCCCACTGCCTGCGATACGTAGGCAAGAGCCTCAGGAACTCGGGCTGCTGGCAGGGCTCCTTCCTGCTGAGGAATGAGCAGCAGCTGCCTTGGGCTGGGGGAGAACAGCCCTTGCTAGGCCAGCTGATGCTGCCCCCATGAGAGCTGACAGATTTAAAAGATTAATAATGATACAAATATTTGTTACGTAACATCAAAGGCCAGGCTTTAGTGTGACCAGATTGGAAATGGTAAGTCACGTGTGAAGGTCGCAAAATTGTTCTCTTTCTCACTTTACTACTTATAGACCTGCATCAGAGACCATATATTACAGTGTTCCTCCTCGCAGAAAATCCAGTAGCAGCTCCTGATTCCAGTTTGTCACCTGTGAAAATACCAGCATGAGTTTAATTCAGTATTGCCAGTTTAGTAATGGTGGGAGGGACCCAGTTTCACTCAGGATGAAATCTTGAGTGCTTATTTCCATCAAGACAACAGAAGTAGATAAGGCCCACAAAGATCAGTTAAAGAGCCTGTTTAGACTCAAAGAACCTTAGAGGGTCTGCAGGTATTGCAGGCTCTGCGTGGCCTGTGTGCTGCAGATGTGAGGTGCAGAGTGTGACAGCACACCCTGAGCTGGCTGCAGGTGGGACTCCCCTGGGCTGTTGGGTAGGGCTGTGCAGCAGCGAGAAAGGCACCTCCTGCCTTTCTGGGTTGTTTAAAAGACAAGCAACCAACCCTTTTCTTGCCCCCACCAAACAAACAAACAAACAAAAAAAAACCAAACCCCAAAGAAAAACTGAATAGAGTACTCAAAGCTAGATTTGGGCATATACAGCACAGCAGACAGCAAACCTCTGCTTCTCTCTGTTCTCATCTCTCTGTGACAATTTTCAAGATGTTATGTGCCACATAGTGGTTTCTTTTTTTTTTTTTCCTCTCATTTAGGCTTTCCTGGGGAGCAGAGCTTTTACTTGGATCTACATGTACCATGTAGCCAAGAGTGATATTTTCAGCTGCGCTCACTGCCACGCTTTACCTTTCTGTAAGCATTAGTGATTTTAAAATAAGTATTTTATAGGCATTTTAATGAGTATTTAGGGAGCTGGAAATGGAACCTGCTTATGATGTGTGCAGGAGAATACTTGGACATGATGATATTTCAAAGTAGGTAGAAACATTTAAACATTGGTTTCAGCAAGAAGCAGAGAGAAAAATTGTCTTTTTCTCTGGACTTTCAAGCCACAATCCTCTGACTTGCTTTTTCCTTTTTTCCTGCAATGATTAATTGGATACAACTGTAATGGTCCCAAAAAAATGGGCTAGTATGGCTTGCTGGTTAGCAGAGCTTTTGAAAAAGTGAAGGAAATACTACAAATTCCAGTAGCTTTGAGCAAGCAAAGCAACTGAACTGGAGCTTTCCAGATTCTGGTGGAAAACTGGCACTACTGGGTGCAAGAATATCACAGCTCTTCCTCCTCCACCTTATAGTTTTGTAATTTTGGGACCTTACTCTTCTGACATTCGTTCGAAGTCCAACACTTATTCGTTATTCATCACAAGGAATGCTTTCTGTTGCATTGAACAATTTATTGTTATTATTACTATTTTAATTATGGAAATGATTTTTCGTTTGAATTTTATCCTGTGGAACCCTTTCCTTCAACGTATTCTGGTTGGCAGCTGAACCAAAAATAAATTATTTGTGCAGCTCTAATGGTGTCAGTAAACTCATTTCCGTAGAACAAGACTGCATTTCCTCTCTGGGATGCCATAAAGTGATCATTATTAATGATAAATAACAATAGAAATTTTGCAGAGAAATTAATAACTTAGGTGTTGCTATGAAATGAGAAAAGCAGCATGGATGCCCTTGAAGGATCCTGAACGCTTCTTCCTTTGCGCATCGTCTCCTCCTTGTTCATTAATAGATTACAGGAAAGGCATACTCTGATTTATTTGCCACCTGGCTTACTCAATTAAGAGCAGTAATATCAAAAGCAAAGGAGATTGTGTAGCTGTATTACCTGGGCCTGCCATCTTGCATGCCAGCAGAACACTTGAATGGTTGGTACTTCATTTCTTTTTTTCCATAACAAAACTTTAAGACCTCAACTTGAAGTGGTAATGGTTGATTTCCGTGTGATCAGTCAATTTATCAAGATTGTAAGCTCGTACTTCCTCAGTCTTTTTATTTTCTTTTAGAGACCTCAGATGGAAAAACAATAGAGAAATCTTCCCTGGAAAGAAGGGAATGAAAGAAGGATGAACAAATTATCATTAAAGAAGGATTTTTGCATAGCAGTATCTAATTTGCTTCTGAAAAATTAACCTAATTTTAAAGCCATGTAGAAGCAAGCAATGGCATTTCCCGGTTCTTCTGCTGTCAAAACTGGACTCTACAAAGTCTGATGTTCAGTAATGAAAGCAAATACTCTTCTGTATATTTTCTTCCCAATTTTGTGCCAAAAAGAAAAATTCTAATTGGAAGGATTACAGAANAAAACAGAAATATAATTAATATAACTGACTACTTTGATCTGAAGCTTCCAGGGGGTTTGGTAGAAAACTCTTGTGGTAAACTCATGCAATCTTACAGGAATTACACAAAGTGCTGAACACTGATCTGTGAGTGCCATTTGTAGCTGACTTCATGCAGTTCTGTTTTACCTTTGGAAAGTAAAATCAAGTTCAGATTAACTTTGACGGGGACGTGTTGAGGTGTGTGAGTCAGCACTTACTCAGATATTTCTGCCAGCCTGTTGGGAAGACGAAGAATTGTGATGGATATTATCAATAACAGTTCTAGCCTGAGAGTAAAATTGGCAAACTAAGTTAAGAAACACTTTCTTGCCTTGTCTTGGCACACTTCATGAAAAACTAAATTTTAAGTTAATATCCGTGTACAAGCGCCAAACTTATATTGAGATTTAGGAGCTTTTTTCCCCTCTACCTCCTTTTTTGCAATATAGCACTGTTATTGCTTATACTGTGTTAGAGGTTCCATTTTGAAATCTGGAACAGATTTTTTTGTTGTCTGAAATAGTGTGTTTGGTGTAAGTCAGTGTAGGATGATTGAAGCAATGAAGGATTTCATTCTTTTTATCCACAATCTTTGAGCTATATTTAATAACCCTTTATAATAAACTTTCTGCTATACTGAATTATGTATTGGCTCTTTTTTTATAGTAGCTTCATTGCGGAATTCTAGAAGGAAAATAGGCTCTTAGATGTCAACCTGAAACTCTTTACAGTTTTGAATATGCTATTACATATAATTCTGTGAGGACCTAATCATACCAAGTCTGATTTCAATGAAACAACTCTCATTGACTTTACCGAGAGCTGGCTGAGACTCGGATTGAACTATCAGCATTTTATTGAAAGTATAATAAGCATTTTGATTCAGTTTTCAATCTCTTTCATGGTCTTCTATTTTAGCTCTGCTATGTATGTGGTCATGCTACGTCTAAGCGTAGGGTATGAATGTAGCTTTCAGGAAGACAGTTGTAGAGTTGGTTTTAAAAGTGAAAGTTACTTTTTTCTTATTATTACTATAAACTTGGTTGATGGAGCTATTGCAGATGATGTGTGTTACAGAGGAGGAATCTGGGGGGTGGGTTTGTGGCTCTGGTTGCATGGGCTCCTTTGGATGAAGTTCCAGAGGTTAACAGCTCTGTTCCACGCAGAGGTCTCTGATAATTGATTTTTTTCAGTGGCTGCTCTTACAGAAATAAGAATGGCATTTAAGAGAGACAAAGCACCTTATTAAAGTTAATGCCTTTGATTTGCTTCAAATCAGCTGTAATCCATGTGGACCTGTCATAATTTATACCTTGCTTGGTCACAGCAATAAGTCTAAAACTGTCATGTAATCTGCATCAACCCTTGTGCACAAGAGAAATTACACGTACTGCTTACTAAAGTTGGTGTCGTGGTATTTATCTCTCGTTGCTCAGAAGGTTACCCTCAGCTTAATTGGTGTGTCTCATTATTTATATTGCTACAAAAAAAAAGAGGGGGGATTAAATACCAGGAGGGAAAGATAACAGAGGTTTTGCTTCATAAGATAAATAAAAATCAATTTCTGTTTGTTTCTAAAGATGATAAATGTGGCTAGGTTTTTCACTCTTCCATGCAGCCTCCAAAGTCTTGAGCCTCCTGAGGATAATCTTAATAGGATAAAGTGGCCTTTGAAAGGCAATTAGCAAGATCCCTATGAACTGGTTCATGTGTGTGCAATGCTCAAAACCCTCCTGATTAATACTCATCTTAATTCCATTTCTTCAAATTTATTTACTCATTTCATGTCTAATGTATTTAGTTCCTTTAACCCTGCTCTGTGATTTGAAAACATAATGCTGCGTTTCAGATTTGCGTAAAGCTGCGCCTCTACCTGTTGCTCTTGTGGGTGGACAACAGCCTGAACACATGGTGGTTACTCATTCACTCCGGTTGGCCTTGAGCAGAGATTTTTGGGTCTCAGAAGTCCAGGACTATTTTTCACTAACATGCACTAACTAATGAACTTGCTTTAGTTTTTGGGGTAGGTTGGGGTAGGTTTCTTAGGGAGATACATACATTTAATATTTTTTTTCAGCATAGTAGAGAGAGTTTTATAGAGCACTCTGAATACTGCCTGTATCTGAACATACATTTAACTGGGGTCCTTAGTAATTAAAATACTAAATTCACTAGTTGATACTAGATTTTCATAAGAATATGATGCAGCAGCCACATATGGATATACAGCAATGAAAAGTGAGCTTAGGTCACAATCAATATAATGTCTCTTCAATAGAAATAATTAATATTGTCATGATGCTTATGAAAACTGGGATCAATGAAGAAGACGCTGCTCCTTTTAGGACAAAATTCGGCACCTTCTGTTAGATCTCTTGATTTTATTCTAGAGGAGTCAGGTTTTCTGGGAGATGTACAACTCTTACTGTAAGAAAGCTCAGTGGAAAGCTTTCTTAATGTTTTGTGATGTTGTTTTCTTTTTTCTTTCCTATAAAAGAAGCCCTGGTATTTGTTACTCCTTAACTAGTCTCTATCCATGGCCACACTTTGAAGATTCCAGGAAAAAACAGGCTCCTGTTAAGTGTCTTCCAGCAGATACTATTAAGATATATTTAATTAATATTTCTCCTTTACTACTGTAGCTTCTCTGTTCAGGAAGACTTTACCTCCGGGAGGCTTTTGAACTCATTTTGTGTGCTTGAACACCTTTTGTGAGCTGCTCTTCTTTCTTTTATGTTTATTTCACTCTTCAGAAATTAGTACAGCAGGGAGATTGAGGTCCCTGCCACCCACCTGCTTCCTCGAGCTCCAGCACTCTGGGCACCAGCCCACCTACAGACCAGAAATAAGCAAACAAACAGATCTGACCAGAAGGTTTCAGCAAGCAGCATGTCCCTCTCATTCTAAAATTAAATGAGATGCAGAACCTAGCGCAAACCAGCCTGTTTGGGGGGAATAGAGAGATGAGATCCATTACTGAAATTGCATGCTATTTACACCACATTCAGAAACATCCTGTGTCTGGAAAATAATTCTAAGTGCTGGAAGTAATATGACCTCTGAGGCAGGGAATATCTTCCTACATCTGTTTTCGGTTAGTGGGAATCTTAGAAGATCACTGCTGGAAATAGAAAGTAGTACGTTTTCCTGGCTTTGCAGTACTTTATAAAATGTTGAAAATATTAAAATAATTCAATATGTTCTTGAAAGATCAACATGAATACAACACTTGAGGCTTGGAGGTTTTGAGTTGGGGTGTTTCTCAGGATTTTTTGGGGGCACTTTGTCCTGTACACAGGCTGCTGCTGCGAAGCTGGGAACCCAGTGCTGCAGGGACCTTTGCACCCTAATGATCACTTTGAGCCCATCATACTAAAATTGGCTTGAATAATTATGGGTCAGATCTGAACTAGATGAAGTAACTGTCAGCACCTGTTGTCTTATTTCTTAATGGGTTTCCTCAAGACATTTTCAGTGTTTTCTACTTGGGCTTGCTTTTATGTAGCTGGTTTCTCTGTGTATTGATCTTCATCTGTCAGCTAATTTACGGGTGGTGTTCATGCTGCACAGCGTGTACGTTGTGAGAAGAGGGGACAGGAATTCACAAAGTCTTGTCCATGCTGCTCGTTCATGCACTACAGCTACACCTACAGTTGTAAACCGAACATGCTTGAGACTGCTCAATGGCACTAGGACCAGTGGGCACTGAACTGCCTGTAACCATATCATTAAATTCTCTTACTCACAAAACCAGGGTGGCTGCATGCAAACGCTCTACTGCATGGGATCCTTCACCTATGCACCCTCTCAAACTAAGTCTGAGTGTATGCAATTAGGCCGCAACAGGGAAGCACAAATAGAAAGCAGAAGGAGCTGCACTAAATGGCATTATGTGTTTGGGTGTAGTTCAGCAGTATTTTCCAGATGTAGAGGTTTTCTGTTGAGGATTCAATATGGAGGGAAAACTTAAGAGCAGTAAGAGTTGGAAAAAGTGCATAGGACTGTTGGAAACGTCTATGATTATGAAGTTAAGACCTTAGAAAAATCACTGCTTTTCCTTGGCCCTGCTTATTGCGCAATGTACACAAGTACTTCCAGCGAAGTCACTGAGACTGCTGGCAAACTTATGCAAGCACTTACGAGGAAAACATATGCTTATGTGGAATGCTGATTTGAAGTTTAGCTAATGATCTATTCAGCTCTGGGTGCCATACACAGATCGCGAAACATTTACTTCCAATAATTAACTGTTTTGTCATTTGGGGTCTTATATTTTCTTGTTTCTTTTTGTCCTTTTTAATCCTACTCAGGCATATTGACAAACATGGCTTTCTGCTCTACCCTTACAGAAAGTTGCAGCTGCAAAGATTCCTTGATTTATGCCAATCACTTGCAGATATTCTTCTGAAAGCAAAATTAAATATACTTTCTTGATGCTGATAAATTATAGAAAAATGTTAGATACACTCTTATCTCTAAAAAAATGTGTGCTGTGGTCACAATGCATCAAATACTGCTAATATAATGATGACCTTTTAAAAGAAAACACATTATGCTCTAGCTGTCTTATAACTGTGGAATGCTGGCATACAAAAGTCAAGCTATTAAACAGTGAGAGAAATGGAGTGAAAATAATGTGTTTTGCTTCTGTCTGATATTGCTGTTCTGATAGGTACATTCTTCTCTTTTTTCCCCCATATTGAGTCATGCTCTTCTTGAAATCATAAAACATAGAGATAGATCAAATAGAAGGTAACATTTTGGAAAGTCAAATCCTACTGAGTTTTGATGAGTTAAAGCAAAATCCCAATGACCAAAAGCTATTGTTCAATAGCAAAAGTAAGCAGAACTGCAGAGGGAGATAAGCAGGGTCCTTGTCCAAACTCCTTATAGTCAGAGCATTAGGAAATAAGGAGCGAATATCAATCTAGAGACCAGGCACTTGTTCAGAACTTAGGAGACTTCTGTTTATTCCCCAACAGTCATAGATTTCAAGTGAGTAGATCATTTCAGCCAAGATCCTCATAAAGCGTTAAAGTACTTTTGATGATCTGTGCTTAGGTATTCATCTCTCTGTCCATCACATAAATGTGGGATCAGAACTCTTTCTTTCTTTGCAAATGATTGATTAAACTCAGGTTTGCAAGTTATTTGGGTGCTATGATGGGAAGGCTAAAGAAGAATATTAAATATCTGCAAATGTTGAGCAGATTCCAGTCATGTACCAGATATTTCGTGGAGAAGTAGGACTAAATTCCTAGGGCCATCAGACTGGTGCCTTTCCTGACAGTTAATTCACTTGGAAAATGATGTGTTGGTTTTTTTTAAATAATATTTTTTTTTCTTATTTCTACAGAATAACAGATGACACTTCCTTCCTTTTGGTTATCTGTCTCCTACTAGGGCGGGCTCAGAAACAGACCTAGTCTAAAAAATTTGTGAGCTTTAAATAACTATATTTTAGAGAGCTACACTACTTGGCATGGTGATGACCTAACTGTAAATCACTTAAATGTATTTTGGTGATGGCAAGGAAGAGTTTAGATGTTTGCTATGACTGCTTCTCCACACATGAATTTTGAGGTTTGATCTCAGCAAATCTCAGTGCCAGGTTAGACTGTGTGGTGACTGCAATGAGGAGCAGACGCATATGGTTTTGTGCTTGTGGAGCTAAGAGTTGTTTCCTGTGCTGGAAGAAACCTAGAATCATTCAGGTTGGAAAAGCCCCTTGGGATCATAAAGTCCAGCCATCAGCCCCACTTTACAAAGGTGTCCCCTACACCATATCTCCCAACATCACATCTAAATGCATTCAGGGATGGGGACTCAACCACCGCCCTGGGCAGCCAATTCCAGTGTCTGGCCATTCTTTCTGTGAAGAATTTTTTCCTAATGTCTAAACCTACCTTGTTGCAGCTTGAAGCCATTCCCTCTTGTTCTATTGCTAATTACCTGTGAGAAGAGACCAGAACCAACCACTCTACAATGTCCTTCCAAGTCGTTGTAGTCTTCCCTCAGCCTCCTCTTCCTCAAACTAAACAGGCCCAGGAAGGCAGACTCGTTGGCTGTGAGCAGCAGGTCTTTCATCACCTTCCCATTCGCAAGGTGGCTCTGAGGCGGTGTAGGTAATGAGAGACTGTGTTGTTGTTTGCACAGGGAGTTAAGTAAACATCTCACGCTGTTATAATTTTCCTGGTTTTCCCACTGTATAAACAGCTTGCTGGTAGCTTGTCAATCAGCTCCTACTTTAGTGATACTAATTACACAGAGAATCATTAAAAACAGATTAAAAAGAAAAAGTTTCAAGGCTGATATCAGGTAAATCAAAAGGTTCTAAAATGTTGTGTTTATCTCCTTGCAAAATAAAGGGGTTTTTTAGAAGATCGAAGAGAGCATCTTTTTATTTTTTTTTTTAATGTGTACCCATCACTGCATACTTTGTTTCACTTTAATTGCCATTCTTGTTGGCTATTAATAAAACCTACCAGACTCTGTAGAGGATAATATTAATTTATGACTAATGGACAATGTTGCGTGAAATATATTGCTGATTAGAACTCATTCAGTGCTTGAAGACTTACACCTGCTTTGTTCCTCCCTCCATACACGCTAATTAAATCAGTGCTTTGCTACTGTAGGGGTCAGTAAGAGATGTGGAATTAGGTCCTTTGAGAAGGAGGCCCCTTTCTTGAGCTTCTCTCCTACGTTAGTCTGTGGGAGGAGGCCTCACGTCAAATGACTTCTCAAATTAACAGCCCTCAAATCTCCCAAGACTCCTGAATGAACTCTTAATATTAAAATACCAATTAAGTATTTCAGCATCGTTGAGCTCTCATTGGCTTGGGGTTCTACTATCCATGGTAGCTGAAAATGAGACCAAATGTACCCGTTTTATTAGCAATATTCCATGTCAGAGTTATTGTCTGCGTGGCTGACAGTTGATGTGAGCTTTTCTGGCAATGCCAGCATACCCCAGGCACGTCTGGCAGGTTTGAAATGTGAAGATCAACAATATCCATGTTCTCGGCAGCCAGAGCTACTGCAGGTGTGCAAGGCAGTTGATCTCTGCCTGGCAAGAATGTTTTGCACATTAGTAGCCTTACAGAAGAACTGGTTAGCTTAACTTGCCTGGGCTATGGTGTGTGCACAGCAAGTCCTTACCTGTGTAATGAAAAAGTAATTCTAGTAATTTTGGTTTTTTTTAAAAGTCAATCTGTGTTTGTAAGGTTAAGGCTACTCAATTTGAATTAGCTACTGTTACAGAACCAATGTAACGACCGCAGTTAAACACTCTGTAATTCTTGGTCTGTCAATAAACTGAATGTGCTGACAAAACCTATTTGTTTAATAATTACAAATGGCCAAAGGTTAAGTGTCCTTTCCCCCCTTTCACAGGTCAGTTTTGTAGTTCTCAAAAGTCAGTTTTTTCCTGGTGAAGCCTACATCGTTCCATTGTACAAATTCAGCAGTACCAGTCCCTAAACCGGTGTTTAATTTGTAATCCTTGTAAATCAAAGTAATCTTCTGTGGATGACTGCAGTGTTTGTGCATTCTTTCTTAATTAGAGATATACAACTGTCGTTTGATAACTTATATTTAGAAATCTTAACACAAGACAAATTGTTATTGCTGGTTTAACTGCTTTTCATCAAAAATCCTCCTCAGTACGTGTTTGCAGATTGACTTGTGAAATGTTCAGGGTTTTGGTTGTTTTTTTTTTTTTTCTTTAGTCTCCATTTCAAATTTAAAAACACTAAATGAAGTTTTAAAATGTCCATTTGTTTTATGACTTCTGCTAGACATTTGCCACCTCCAGAGAGTGAAGGTACAGGCTCAGGGCCAGCAAAAGTGAAGGTGAAGATTTTGTAAGACTTTCCTGTCTAAATCGGCACTTTGTTTCAAAATATATAGGGAAGAACTGCTGACATTGTTGGAAGTCATGGAACATGTTATAAAACTTCAAAGTCTCCAAGAATGTGGGGGTTTTATCCATTTTTTTTTCTCTTATTTTGAAGAAAGTGGTGTCATAGTCTGTCAGGTTATCACTGAGTTCTGTTCTAAAGCCTAATGTTAAAAGTGCTGGCCATGTTGAGGGAGAAAAAATAGATTAGGCTGAAGCTCATATGTGGGGTTTTTTTTGTCCAGATGGTTTGTTTTTATTCTACCAATACAGTCTCTCTTGTGCAGCTACTTAATTATTTAATCATTTATCCCAGTGCAAAATAATTGGTTACAGAAGTTATTGCTTTGTATTTGAAAATTTTATTTTTATGTACATTGTAAACCTTTCAAGAATTTCCTTTTTTTTTTTTTTTTTTCCTTTAGAAGAGCAAGTTACTTTCCTCTCTCTTCCACATGTACTGGGATGTTGATGACACTTATGAAACTCCTGAATTGTACACTAAATTTCACAGAACAATACCTGCCCTCCTACCCCTATGCACCTCTGGGGTTTGGGAATAATATTGCTTTAAGACACAAAAACCAAACAAAACCCAACAAATTAACCAACCCCATGAAGAATAGACAAACAAAAAACCCCAACAAACCCAAACATCAGCATCTAAAGTTTTGCTGGAATACAATCCTGCAGAATATTCCTAAACTCTTTATGATTGTAGCCTGTTATTATTAAAGATAATGAACTTCAAGCATTTAAACTTAATGAGGTTAGTATAGGTAGATACACTTAAAGTTGACTAAGCATTTGTGTTCAACTTGTAAGTTTTCTGAACTTCTCACATCTGAGGCATTTATTTTTTTTCTCAGTTGTCTGAATTTTTATTGAGTTTACATTTTAACTTATCTTTAAAAAAAAACCAAAAAAAAAAAAACAAAAAAAATCAAACCAAAACCCATCCAAACCAAAAAGAGCAAAACACTCTTCAACTCCAAAAGGAAAACAAGTATTTTTATATGCAGCAGAAAGAAAAATGCCTGTTTTCTTTCTGTAAAAACAAATCTTCCATAGCCTACAACTCAACTAGTGTAGGAGGACAGCTGAAATTCAGTAACGCAGTATTTCTCATTGTTAAAAAACATCTTTATTTGGGTGAAAGCTGGTTTTGATTTGGCAGAGGTAGAGGACTTTGTTTAAATAAATAAAATAGTATATTGTGTTTGTTTGTGGCTTGCTCTCTTGGGCAGCGTGGTTATAGCCTTCTAGAGGCTTTTTACTTTATAAGATCCAGGCTTAAGTTAAAAGACCTTATTGTCTTTCTATTTGGCATCGTGTCACGTCTCCCCCAAAAGTTGGGTTGTTAAATTCTTCTTTTTCAATAAAGTATGATTCCAAGATGCTGGAAAATTCTGTATAATAAATGAAGAGTAAATTCTTCCAATAAAGGTGCAAAATGCCAAAGGTAATTTTACATGAAAACTCAGCTTTTTTTTTTTCCCCTGTGAAAGTGTTCTGTAATTGCATAGTTGCATCCTATTTGGCAGCAGAACTTTCTTAGTTATGTTTTATTTTGAATGCTCAGCGAAATTAGTGTCCATGAAATTAATGTATATCTTAGATGCCTTTTAGAAGGTTGTAGAAAAAAATGTTGCCTTTGTATTGCTGTGAAATCATTCTAAATAATTGTGCTAAATTGTATTAAAAAGCTCCAGGATAAGAAGACTGAGTATAAGGATAAAGGTCAGATATAATTTCTCCCCTGCAATTCAAGTGAGGCAATTTGACATTGCACAGTCAACTGAAAGGCATCTTTTGCAATGGAATAGTTGGAGGATGAATAGCTTCGTTTTGACCGCTTATTCCAAGGCACACTTTGGATGGTAGTTTGTCTAGAGGCAGGCTGTCCCTCCTTCCACTGACTTACCTGGGGATGGAGTGGAAGATGATAAAAGGAAAAGCTGCAATATGGACTAATTGAGAGACATTGTATATTTATGAAATTGCTTTTGAAATAGATGCTGAATAATTTGCTCCTCACTGGACCAGTAAGATGTCTACTGCTCTCGTACGGTTAGCTTTCTTGGCATGGGAAATTTGAAATTCTTTGCAGTGAGTGCTTTAGCCTTTCACTGGGCCTGTGAGAAACAAGGTGCATACTTGTCAGTGGAGCAACCTGCACGGGGGCCACAGGAGAACAGGCAGTGCAAGACTATGGAAGCACTGAGAGATCAGGCTGAAATGCGATGCCTCTTTGACTAATGTTTTTGATAAATCATTCAGTGCCAGACACATGGAGCCTTCTGCCCGTGCAGAATGTCAAGCATAGTGGCAGAAATCAGTCCAGTGCACGCTGCTGCCAGGAAGGGATGGGTTGAATGTGCAAATAAAACAACATTTAGAAGGAAAACAAGCTGGGTGCTGTCTTAAAGATCTTTGAGGTTATTGGATTGCAGGATAACTGACAGTGGAACTCCTGCTAGATCCTGCACTCATCTAGAGCTGGAAAGGAAAAAGGGTGATGCAAGTAACATGCTCTTTCTCTTTGTCTCTGAGCAAAAGGAAGAGTGAAAGAAACGCTATTGCCTGGAATACCTCAAATCATTGGAAAATCTAACAGATTGTGAGGTATTGTCTTAGCAATTTGGGGAACAGATAAAAATACTGATGGCAAATTGATGTAGAGGAACTCTATAGGACCAAGCTAAACAGAGATAAACATGACAGACAATGGAATCCAGCATCACAGCACGGGAGGAATTGAAAAAGCCCAGTTCTGTGTGACCTTGTCAGGGGTCAGAATCCTGTTTTGCCATAGAAGGAAGAAAAGCAGCTGTAACATGCAGTAACTGAAAGAGGTTTCTAGTGGAAGAGGGGGAGGAGGGTAATTGTTGTGTCATATCCCAAACATTCAAATGACCCTGTATCACAGAAGGATGCCAAAGTTCCAGCTGTCCTATCTGCAACAAGACCACTGGTTCAAATGCTGATCTGCTGCCAGCTGGCCTCTGGGCTGTGATTGCAGAGGGAGCCCAGCAGCACTTGTATGCAGAAATAATATTAGGCTTGAGAAACATGATCTCTTAGGAATGTATTGGCAAAACCATTCCAAGGCCAATGCACAGATAAAGCACAGTTATTAAAAAAGCCCAAGTGATTCTCCAGGGTAAGCAAAGTTGGAAAAGTTCTGAAACTCAAATGGGAAATATTCTACATTTCAGAATAACGGAGGAGAAGTAGTCAGCTTTCTGGAGCAAAGAGTCCAGCCTGCAAGGATAGTGTTTAATGAACCTTCAGATTCATTATGTATGTGATGCATACAGATCTTTGCAAGATAGTTATTTATAAAATATGGAGGGGAAGGGGGGAGGCAAAACTGATCTGGCAAAACTCTAAAACTGTGAACTAAGCTTGTAACAAGATAGGTGTATCTTTGTTTTAACAGTGATTCCTACCTTGCTCTTGTTATCCTTAATACTTGTTTCCAGTGTATTCTTAAGGCAATTATATTCACAGGTTTACTTTTTCATTTGCAAAAAGGGTTTGAATATACACTGTGCATATTAAACAGTCACAATGGTGCGTTTTTGTCAAAACAGATGATTATGAACATAGTACAACATGTTTTTTCATCTCACTCGTGTTGGATTAGGAGCTTAATATCTTTTTTCTTTATGTTTATTTTAAGATTCATTCTTTAATCCTATTTTCATGGAGTTAAAGATTTTCTTTTTTGCAGCTTTTTCTGGTTTCTCTGCCTGTCACCTTTACTGGGTATCAGAACCACACGTTTAATATTTCTGCTTAGACTGACTCTTATTAGTTCAAAGCAGAGCTTCATATTTCAAATTGATCAAGGTTTCTGAAGTAATTATAGCAACTGCTTTTGGAAGACACAGTTGCAGTTTTCATTTTGATACTATATGAAAGCGTAAGTCTCTTCAAAGCTGCAAGTGTGAGCCAGTAAAAGGCAGATGGTAATTATTCTCTAATAAACGTGGTAGGAAGTACATTAAAAACCTTGGGGGGACATATAAATTGCCTGCCGAGCAATTAATAAAAATCTCAGGACACTTAAAAGAAAATTCAGCCTGAAAATACCTGTGTATTTATCTATGTATTTGAGTCCATTCCAAATTAACAGGTCTGTTGTGATCGAATTTGCTGTTTATTTACTAACTTCCCTTTCTTGTTATCTTTCAACAGACTGTTGCACTTTAGGGAAATACTGTGATTCTTCATCAACCCTTAATTTCACTTACAAAATATTTCAAGCTTCAAAACTGCTTTTTCTCAATCCCAAATTAATTAAGTTTTTAATACTTTAATTCTCTCTCTTTCTCTTTGAATTTGTTTTGCTTGTAAACACGTAAGCATACGTAAAATTAATGAATCTCCATGCAATAACCAAACTGCTCATGAACAACTGGCCCAAACGCTATCCTCGCGAGTGATTTGTTCAACATTATGCCTCTTTGTTTTTCTGGTATATCATTATCTTTTCTGAATGCATTTTGTTAAATCTAAAGCATTTATTGAAAGATGCAAGCAGAAGAGACAAAAGCATAGCTGTTGGAATCCTTGAGAAAAGAGCAGAGAAACTATTTATTGTAGAAGAACCATATTCATGGTTGCACTCGGGCTGTCGATGGTTTGCTATTTGCAAGGCGAAGGCCTGGTTTAAAAGAGAATGTTAAATGAAAATTGGACTCTGAGGAGGAGGAAAGCAGAGGGAGTTTGCTTGAGCTGAGCAGTTTTGGTCAGGACTGGTAAAAACCAAAAAAGCCAAAACCAAACCTGGCAAGGATGCAAGGTTGCAATGTCAATGCAGCAGGTACGTGGTGGTGAAGTCTTGTAAGCCAGAGATGGAGGTGTTTGGATGAGGAGAAACACCTTCCACATGCAGGAAAAGCCTGAGTGAAAGGAGGAGAAATGTAAGCTCAAACTTCTCTAAATTTTGGCTTTCTCTTTAGGTGGAAGAGTAGCAGGTGTGCTTTGAAAAATTTATCTCTGTGACATCCACAAACCTGTGCTGCCATGACTTTCTAAATGGAGAGTTGTTACAGATCTTCAAATAAGTTGGTCTTGTTTTTACTGCCTGAGTACCAAACTCTGAAGTACTTGCTTAAAAGGAGTGAAAGATGTTTGTCAATAAAAATGTGTCATTGTAGTTTTGTCACTTAAATCCAACTCCTCCATGTTGCAGCTCACCAAAGTTTCTTATTAATGTTCCTTTATGATCAGCCCCATTGTCTGTGGTAGGGTACCACACCAGAGACTGTCTGTCTTGTATCCTTTTGTAAGTTATCACATCCCAGTCAGTACAACTGTGATACATCATGTGAGGTTATATTATTTGGAAGGCTCCTAAATATCTTCCAGTTGAGACCTAAGATTCTCAGGTGCTGCTAGTCCTATTTCTACTTAATTTCTCCACTTGAAATCACGGCTAAACTTTAGCCATCAGTACTGGGAAATGAGCAAATAAAGTAAGTGTAGAAATGCATAGACTTATCCCACCTGTCTCTAGCACTTATTTGAGATACCAAGATGAGATGTATCAGGATTCTAGTAGAGGATCGTGTTCTCAGTGGGGAGAAAATGGGTACAACCAGAGAGTCATCTTAACCTTCCTGAGATCCATGTAGTCACCATGTCTGGAGGTGACGCATCCATCCGCTCGCTGTGGAAGGACCTTAAGCTGACTCAGCCCCTGTTGGAGGTGCTTTATAAACCTGAATTAAGTGGAAGTTTCTGTGCATTTACCTAGGCTGTTTATTCAAGTCTCATTAGGAGACTGGGTTCTCCCACCATTTCAAGCTGAATTGCTGAGTTTCTTGTAGGTATGAATGCGGTAATCCCCTGCTGACTACACCACTAGCTTATGGGTCCTTTCTTCTTGGCAAAAGGGACAGTTAAGGTTATTAAACACAGCTGGTGGAGCTAGATATATACTGGTATCTGCTAGCCTACCATAAATCATGCTGCCTCCAAGACAGTAAAAATTGCATGCCATGGCCTACACCCAGCATGCCTCTGTTGTTTTCCCTTTTTAATGCAAACCATTGCATTATGAAAAATATTGTAGTTTATCATGTATTGATGCTCTTGCACCATGCCAAGAACGCTGGCATGAAAATCAAAGCAACAGGCACACCTCAACCTTTAATACACCGGTTTCTGTAGTTGCTCTGTGAGGTAGATAACCAGTTGAAAATTGCTGCAGACTCTATTTAGTTTTTGTGATTTTATTTTATTTTAACAAATAACTAGCATTTTAAAATTAACTGATAAAAAGCCTGCTCCCTGCTGATACAGAAGTCACATTTGTTATTGCATTCTCTGTTAGGTGGGGGAGAGTGTTTTGTTACTAATGGTTTAAGTCATGACTAATGCTATGTGCCAACAACAGAGATAGAGATTCAAATTTAAATAAACTACCCAGGCAGTGTTTTACAGGATGTGTTTCTTGTTGGCAATTTGTTGTTCCTGACAGCCCAGGATCCTCAGGCCGTTGTTACACCAGCCACTGGGATTAGAACACACACAGGCTGAGTTTATAAATGTTTCAAAACTGCTACAATAGAAAAGCAGAATTTTAAAATGTGGGATTTTTTTTTTTTTAAATGTAATTAGATATTCTTTTGGAAGTGGTTAATGTGAAAGAAGACAGATTTCGTGGGGTTAGAGTTTTATTTTTGATGCGGTATCAGTGTTAATACTTCAGTATCCAGAATTCTAATGATAGATGCTGGGACAAAGAGAGCTTTGGTGTAATGAGGCACATCATCATGCTACCAAGCCAGGTTTCTGTGTGAAATTTGAAACATTTTGTTACTCCATGTAAAAAAACAAAACCCAACCAAACAAAACCAAACCCAAAAAGAACCCAAAAAAACCCCAAACCAAACCAAAAGCACCAAAACAAACCAAAACCTGCTTTGTGTTGTCAAAGCACTAAGCGCTTTTGATCTCTTTCTGATTAAAGAAGCTGTGACTGTTGTCAGTTGTGAAGGGTATGTGATATTTAAGCTGGATCTTACAGAAACAGTTGCTTTACATACAAATGTTCTAATTTAATCGAGTCATGTTTCAGTTAAATCATACTGTCTACATACCTTTCAGAAGTTTTATGACAAATATTATTTTATAGCCATGGTGCTCTCAGAATATTAGTAGTCTGAAATTTTCAGGTGGAAGCGTATTATAATAATTGATTAAATTAGAAGGATTAGATAAGCCTCTGGCTTCACAAGCTAGTCTGCAGCTCTGAAACAGAGGGAGCAAGATTCCTGCACAAGTAATTCTAGGACCTTTGCTACATTGGCAAGGAGCTGACTAATCGCAGAAGTTTATCCATCTCTTGTACCATCTGTATTTATTAGACACTGGGTTATGATTTGGTGTGGTATATGGTAATACACAGAAACAGGCTAAAGCTTCTCTGTGCAAGAGGAAGAGAAATACAAAGGCAGGTCCCAATTTGGCTGTTCACTGCCACCAGGTAACCTGTTGTTCTTCTTATGCTGCTCCCTGCAATCTATCGACTTCTCTTGTCCCCTAGACATGACAAAGATGAGGCAAGCCTGGAAAGATACAGGAAGAAAAGCCTTTGATGCCAAAATAATCTTCTGCTTTAGGCTCGTAAAGCAGTAGTTTTTGTGGGATTGATCTCTGAGATAGACGTGCTTACAATGCTTCTTCCCAGCATTGTTTAATTATTGAGGGCTTTCGTCTCGAATGTATTACAGAAGCATTCAGTATTTCTCATTGGACTTTATCTAATGAAAGGAAGTGCGTTTTGAACTTTAGAATGCTGGGTTTTGTCAGTCTGCCTTTTTTATTTATTTATTTTAATTAGAGCAATTCTTTATAACCAGATCAGCATACAGAACGTGGCTGTTTGAGATGTGCTCCACTGGAGCCTTCACCTTTATCACACCAATGCTTCAGAAGTTCCCCCGACAGCTTCTCAGAAACTCTTTTGTAAAGCGTACCCTATTTCTTATCTCTCACTGGTAACGTTTCGCAACTGTCTGTCCACAGACATTCAATTCCAGATCTCCAAATTAAAAACCGTTCTGAAGAAACACATGATAGACTGGTGCTTTTTTGTCTCCTGTATCAGCTCATGAAGTGAGATTAAGTAAACGGTGTTTTTATACAAAATGGAGTCTCCATTTTTTCTATCTCTGCGTTTATCTAAAATGTCAAAGTTAAATTTATCTGACGCGAATGCTTTGTGGTAGCATAACAAACAGTTTATCAATCTGGTTATGATTTCATTAAATCATTTGAAACTCCTGCTCCTGCCGCTTGCTTTAATACCTAATATCATTGATACAAAGTTTTTTCATTTAGGAGTCAAATATACGTTAGACTCAGTGTTTCAGAATAATTCTGTAGCATACATTTGTTTCATGATTATAGCCTTTGTTTACCCTTGTGTTTTAAACCATGTAATTATAGAATGAAGTTAATAGTCCAATGTGTCATGGAACTAATACGTTGTTAATGTGAATACTGCAAAATATCACAAATTTATAATATATACTACCCTGTTCCAGTCCTTTTTCATAGAGAAACTGTACATTCCAGTTGGTAGAAAAAACCCCCAAGCCTGTGATCTTAATTAGGTAGTATAATTTAAATGCATTGCTGTGGGATGCAAACTCTACTAGAATTCCTGAAGTTACGCTCATATTAGTTTGCACTCGCATGCTGTTCATAATCATGATTTTGTTTTTATAACTGTTGAAAATTATTTTTGTCACTGTTGCATAAATACCGTTTTGAGACTGTCTCAAAAGAATTTGGATTAGATTGTTTTCCTAAAATATTTTTTTGTTTTTATTCAGCATTTTTATTTCTGCCTATACGAAAGTTCAGGATAGAATTAATCACTGCTTTAATTATCGTTTCCTTTCTATAGTGATGAATTCATTTCACACAGACCCCCTTCTGAAGCCCTACTTCAAGATGTGTTTTGTAAGGCATATGCCTAGCTGTTATAAAGTGGCAGAATTGCAAATGGGGGGCTTGTCCTCTCATGTTAGAGGCCTGGGATAATTCTTAAGCAGGCTTTCATTAGTAATTGGGTTTCTAATGCTCTAATCCTGTTTGCCGAGAAAAAATGGCAAAAGTCCAGTTAAATTCTGTAAAGTCAGGAATAAAGTGACAGCTCAGAATTGGATAACAAGAATCTGCTGGTTCTTGGTGTCACAATTCCCTTAATGTGATGTCTTGCACACAGTCATCTCTGAAAAATGCACTAAAGAAGTGCAAGTCACTGTTTTTGTAGTTATTACTGCAAATCTGACTTGTCCCAAAACTGGTTTGGAAGATCACCTAGATGAAAAGGGATTTTCTCCATCTGTCAGTGTGAGACTTTGGTGAAAGTTTCCTGCTGTAATTTGGAAGCAAGTGTAATCTGGCTGCCTGTGGGCCATGTCTCACATGGGCCAGTGTTTGCACAGCCCCCGAGAAGCCAGAGGGACCAGCTGCCCTTTGGGAAGAGAGCATTTCAATACTCCCTGTGGCCAGAATTAACTTCCAATAAACCTAGCTTGTGAAGGATCTATTCTTAGCTTTGGTTGAGTGTGAAAGGTTTAGCTCTTCCTAAACCAGGATTAACCACTAAAATCTCTATTATGGGATGGAGTAGGTGTTTTTAAATGAAGGCATGAACAAGAAGCAAGTTCTGCACCATGAAAGAAGCACCCCAGTTATGTACAATTCTGCTGCCTTCAGTCTTATGAGCCTTGGAAACCCGAATGTAAATATCTAGAGCACTGGAATCATTGTGATCAAGTACAATTTGTCCCTTAGACCTAGAAGGAAGCAATTAATTATCTAGCCATGATTTAATTCATTACTATCATTAGAGCAAAGGACAATATGCTCATTAAGTCTCACAGAGGCAATGACAGTCCCTACCTTTTTTCCTGATACAGTAAGGGATTGGTGAGACTGTTAAAGTATTACTCTTTATTTTAGTATACAGTATCTAACTCCTGCTGCTGCACAAGGTATCTTTCTGTGTAGCTTTTGGTGATGAGCAGGGGATTGCCGTACCACATGCAAACCAGTGCTCTTCTACACACCATTTTGAAAGTCCCGTGCTCTCATGAATTTTTTTTCTGTGTAAACAAAGTGTTGTTCACTCAATTATATGGCCTAATAATAATAATATAAGATAAAGTTAGCTTAGCTTCCACGTGGAGCTACCCGAAATACTTATTTTCTTTGCATCTCACTGAGTAGTTATGTTTTTGTGCATGCTGAGATCTAGCTGGAAGAGTCACATTAATTAATTGCTCATAACAGAGAAGTATATTAGTCGATAAACATCCTTTGTGGGTAATTAAATTGAAAAAATGAGGCTGAGGGACTTAATAACCCCTAGATACAGAAATATTTGTGAATATATTGGAAATCTTATGTTTCTTTCCTATTGGGTGACAAAAAAAATGAAAAAAAAGGACAGTGTGTACCACAAGGTAAAAATAATGGGGGGAAAAAATAATTTTCTGTTGTTTTGCAGCAATTGCTTCTTGCTCAGTTGTTCCGCTGGCTGGTGTCCAAAGGCCTTTATACTGTAGACAATCCTCTCCCCCCACCCGCCCCCGTCAAAATAATCCCCCTCGCATCTAGAAAGGGAAATAGGAAAGTTTCTGTGAATTTCCTGAAGGTGTTTTCTTAATGCTCCGGGGGTTATTCCTGGCAGAGACAGCTTAACCCTTAAAAGTGTACAACAGAAGTAATGTTATCTATTCATAGAATTCAGGGTTAGGCAGATAAGAAATTATTTGAGGTATTTAAACAAATCCAGTACACAGGAGGCTGAGACAAATCTCTTTCACCAAAGCTGTTTTTCATACGTTTCAGACTGCTTGTGTTTAAAAGCTCTGCTATAATACCTACATTTAATGCAGTATTCAGAAATAAGGCATAATCTGTGACAGATTACCAAAAAAATCCCAAACCAACATAACAGCTTTATGTTAATTTATTTTCCTGCAGGTAGTACCTAACTGTTTAGATGTGATTCTGAGAAAATTTATAAATTCATGTAAGAAAAAAACCCCACTGTTATATTTCCCCCCATCATTAAGCTCTCCTCTAAGAATGCCTTATTATAACTTTGGCAGCACAGCAGGATTTATAATATTGAACACATTGTGTCAGCTCTCTTGTTTGCAGGAGGATAAAGTTCCATTATTCAGAGCTTTGCTTCAAATCCTTCCATTGTTGTACAATTAAACAGTCCTTTTTTTAGCACTAACCCTCATACTTCAAGAAAATAAGCCTTCAAGATGAAACACCATAGGGTTTACATATTACAGGTAACATAACGAGCTTGTAATATGAAACACACCAAGCCTACGGGAATAGCACATGGCTGAGGAGTCAAGGCTGGGCACAATTTCTGTTCATTTGGGCCCTTTATTCTTTGCCTTGGCTGAAGACCATGTTGAGGTTGCAGAAAGCATGTTGACTGTCTGAAACAAAAGGATTTTTTTTTCTCTTTCTGTATTTAATCATCGTACTAAAAAAAAGACCCAGACTTTAAGTTGTAAATTAAATTTTAGTGAGGGGAATTATTCTAGTGTACTTAAGTTATTTACTTGGGCACTGTGGAAACATAGAGCTAATTTTGAGGGGATACAGAGGACTTACAGGGCTTGATGTTTTCTATTTTTCTCTTTTTTAGGGTACAAATAAACATGGCATATGCTTGTAGGGTTTTGAGTACAGTCATGTGTCCCAGGAGGCATGCAAGGATTTGGGTAGTGTATGAAGGAGATATGGGATTATTATTTTTATTGTTTTAAATCAGAATTAGTCACCTTAAAGGCAAAATCTGTATGTTCACTGAAGTTTGCCCTTTGATCTGGTTTGTTTTTTTTTCCTATTTCCCTCATCAGATTAAGCAAGAGGATGAATCTCAAATGGAAACCGTCCATGTCTCACCTGGAGCATGGAATGTTTAGTGTTCCTTGTTTGAAAGGGTAATGGCTCTAAACTAAAAGAGGGTAGATCTAGATTAGATAAAAGGGAGACATTGGTTTTTTTCTTTTTATGATGGCAGTGAAGCACTAGCACAGGTTGCCCAGAGAGGGGGTAGATGCACCATCCCTGAAAATGTTTGAGGTCAGCTTGGATGGGGTCTGAGCAACCTGATCTAGTTGATTACTAGGTCAGGTCACTACAGAGGGCTTGGACTAGATGACCTTTAAAGGTCCCTTCCAGCCCAAAGTATTTTATCAAAATAAGCAAGATCTGTACTATTCAGAAACTAGGGGAAAAAAAAAATAATGTTCCATCTGACAAGTTCTTGGCCTAATGTAAGTCCTAGAACTCAGGCCTAAAGCCCATCTGTCACCATATATAGCTGAAAACAAGCTTGGAAATAAGTAGATATTCATAGCACCATAATGAAGTTTTGGAGTGCAACGGAAAACAGTAGGTTTTGGTGTTGTGATTCTGGTGTTTATTGTATTAGCATTGCTCATACTCAGCTCATTTAACCTTTTTCTTTTGTAGTAACTTAAAATACAAACCTTAGATATTGGATCCAGTCATATGAATGAGCACTGGAAAATTGACTTCATACTATTTAATATTGCTGTGATTTCATAGGTAAAATTCCACACGTATGTTAGAAATACAAAGAAACATAGGTTTTCTGGAAGAAGGCTATTTGGTGAACTCTTTTTGCTGTTGTTGCTTTTCTTCAACTAATGCTCTTACTGCAAGGGAATTTGCACAATTGGAGGGTTTGCAGATTGCTGGTATGGTAATAAAACAGATGTTCATATAGATTTCAAAAAGTCTCCAAACTAGACTTTCTCCATATTAAATCCCTAATGCTACAGCTCTGCTGTGTTGCAGTTTGCATTTGTAGACTGCTGAAACTCCACTGTGGTTACGCCTAAAGCTTTCTCACAAGTTAAGTCTGTTATTAACTAGCTAAGTGCATTATTTATAACCAGAACATCGCTTAAGATAAAAACTCCACTACAAAGTGCCCTGCCCAGAAGAGTTTTATAAAGTCAAGTGGTTTTTGCAAACAAGGCAAAAGCCAGAGGGTGACTCTGTCCGTGGCCTGGCTGGTTCTGAGTCAGATATATTTTGGCTACCACTGAGTTTTCCCCTGCGTTCTCTGTGCACAAACTTCTGCTAATCAAAGAGGAGTATATCTAGTTCTGAAACAAATGAGATGAGGGTGTCACCCCCCTCGTTTTCACCCCTTACTGCTGCTGATTCTTCTGTGAAAGACCCTAAATAATCCCTTTCTCTTTCTGAAAGCTGCCCTTTTTATTTGTTTGTACAGTTGTCAGATCCCACCTTTTGTTTTCTCTTAGCCAAGCTTGATATGTTTGGCTCGCTCAATCGTTACCTTAGAATCAATATTTCTAGTCCCTTGATTATTTGTATTTCTTTTCAGTGACTTGTCAATATTTTTGTGCAGGGGAGTGCAATATTTCAGATGCCATAGCTCTGAGGCAATGAAAAACATGATTGCTGTCTTTCTGCTGAAAGTGCTGTAACTATTGCCTAAATACATATAATCTCTCCCTTTGCCGTGTTGGGGTGTCTGTTTTGTCCTGTGTTGGTTGAATTCAGGGTGCTATTCCTTGTGGTCCCAAAACCCTGAGCAGCCATATTATGAGAGTATTTTATTTGTATTTATTGTTCATCATTACCAGTGGTGCTTAAACAGGCTTCTTCAGAAAACAAAGCAAAGACCTGGTCTAAATTCTGTCTGGAACAGTGGAAGAAATTCCCTTCAACTTCACAGGTTTTTCAGTCAGGGCCTTACTGTAACATTTGAGACATTATTGTCAAGTAATTGTCTTGTAAATTGTTGTCTGTCATGTGGTAGCAATTGCTCTTTCATCTTGGATTAAGATGCATATTTTGGGTCTTGCATGTTAAACTTTCAAAACTGACATGTACAGAAGTTACATCTATCTTTGACTTTTATTTGTGTTATTGAATATAATATAGTCAGAAAAATAAACTTACTCTTTACCCTCGGGGAAGAAGTATTTCTAGACAAAACAAATCATTATTTCAAGGCTTTTCAAAGATCAAAGGCATGCAAAACTTTGAGGAAGAGTAAAGGCAATACTTTTTATAAAAATGTAGATTTTTATTTTGAAAGACAGAAGAGAGAAAAGGAGTTTCTAAAAGGTGATCTTAGAATATGTCATTAAGAGAAAGTTCATTAGTGACCTCTGGACACAGGGTTAGTATTGTTTTGATTTGTGAAATGTTCATTTGATAAAGTATCCACCCTTTTTTGACAAAGCCTTTCTTGAAGTAATTTAGTAGCCAGCTGTAGTGATCCTAAAGAATGCAGGATTTTAATTAAAGCAGTGTATAGTGATGACCTAGATAGTATTGTTTCTTATTTAGAATACATGATGAAATCCAATAAAAAAATCGCAAAGTAAGTAGGGTTTGTAATTGAAATAGTAAAACAAAGTAATATCTCCAACATGGAACCATCACGTGCCAGAAATACTACTTTTTAAATAAGAGAACACATAATATTGTTTGGAAAGTCAACTAACGATGTCAGTATGCACAAGCCAAGGTAAGCATAAATTTACCTCTGTTTTCATAAATTAGTGTCTCTAAAAGATTAGGACAATAAAACTGGAAGGCTGGATACTTGGCTTGGAATGAGTGGTTAATTTATGATTTAATTTACCCAAATAGCCCAGCTAATGAGTAGTCCTTTTTAGATTCTATGAGGACCCATGCATTTAATGTTAAATATGTGCTTGAGTGTATCACTTGATGTTAAATGTTCGATGCATGGATGGATCCTTTGACTTGAGAAGGATTATTAATGTATTTATATAATACATGAAATTAAGCATTCTATTGGGCAAATAATGCTTGGTAGCCTCTTAGAGGATCAGGTCCAAATCCAGCACTTCACTTGCTAAATGTCACTTTTGCGGATTTGCCTAAGACAGATTCCTTATTGCTTTCTGGACAGGTTTATATTCTGATAGGTTTTCAGTTATACCCATGGAGCTAGTTTGTGCTGGAGGATGATTTGGTTAAAATGCTTGGTTATGATTTTTCCTGGCTCTATTTACGAGAAATTTTCTAGTGAAAAAGAGTATTTCCTTGTTTTCTAATTTATTTAAATGAATATTTTACAAATTACACTTGCTGCATATACAGCAATAAAGTACAGTGATTTAATTTTTACTTGCAGAATTCTCAGACAGTAAGAAAAGTACAAATTGGCAATTATAAGGTGACAGGCTTTATTTTAGATGTGTCCCTTTTCCTGCTTATTTTTGTTTGTTGTTGGGTGGGGTTTATTTTTTTTTGCTTTTCGTTTTGTTTTTAAATGATGCACATTTGATGGTAGCTCTAAAATCTCATAGTCTTTTCCTAGGGGAAGGTTATGGCTTTTTCCCATGTCTCCACATCAACACCACCTCCAAATGAGGTGGCTTTCAATTCTATTGCTCAGCTTTGGAAATTGGGTTTTGTTATACATAGGACAGAGAAATGAGAGGCAGCCTCTATCTACCAGCATCATTTGTACATCACCCTTGTGGAAAGAACACTTCTTGGATATTATTTGCTTTAGTGCTATAATTATTGTTCTCAATAAATAAAGTAATTTCAGAGTGACTAAGAAGGCATGTTGTACATCAGATACACCATGAATACACAGAGGATAATTATCTTAAATTGTGCTATCCTTTATTTAGCTCCATGAATGGCAAGGGATCATGGTTTTAGTGGATGGGTTCAAGAACAACAGTATCATTTTCACTTAACTGTGTACGCATTTGTCTTTCTGCGGCTTCTGTTAAGACAATAATACTTAGTATTTGCATGACAATAATGTAGAGATACCGAAGCAAAGCCCACACTTCATTTATATTCCAAATAAAAATAGAAACAGATTTGATCCCGTCCCAGATTAATTTAAAGTCCCAGTCCCACTCACTAATTGCTGGGACTTTTTTTAGTATGTTTTAAATTATGCATGTAAATGTCCTGTTAAAGTAGACTAGATGCTGGATACTGCAAAGTCATAGTAATAGACTGACAGAATGAAATAAAATAGCAAAATCATGAATCTTGTGCTAATGGCTTTTTTCTCCTGATTTTTATCTCTTTCTAATTCAGAAGCTCAGAAAATCTGTTATCTCAATAGAGATCTCAATCATCTCTTTGAATCAGAATACAAAAGAAGCAGGGATATTCTGCTGTTGAGTAATTTTGATATTATATTGACTATTTTAATTAAAATCTATTTTTGTATTTGAGATATGAGATTATGTAGTGCTGATAACCTTGTTCAAGGGTGAAATTTAACATTAAAATAAGAAACAGGGATGTGAAATTTCCCAATGGCAAATCAATAATCAATCAGTAACACTTCCTGATTAAGTGCCAATCAGTTCTAATCATTGTATAATGTACTGTAAAACTGTTCAGTCTAGAAAAGGCTTTTCTATCTCTTTCAAACTGTGACTTGTAATATCACAGAATGCATTTTTAAAATGTCTTAAAAAGCTGCTGGTACATTTTTTGAGGTTTTCCTGGAGCAGTAGGAAATTGATCCTACTATTTTCTAATGTAATTAATTTTCTTTTTCTATTTTCTCTGTGTCGTAGCTTTAATGTGCAGAATATCCTGATTTAAAGTGAATTATGGCCCTGGTGATGCTGCACCTTGAGTACTGTGTTCAGTTTTGGCCCCCTCACCACAGCTTTCTGAAAGGAGGCTGGAGTCAGGTAGGGGTGGGACTTTTTTCCCAAGGAACAACCAACCAACCAAGAGGAACTGGCCTAGAGTTTCACTTTGGGAGGTTTAGATTAGATATTAGGAAACATTTCTTCACTGAAAGGGATGTCAAGCATTGGCACAGGCTGAGTTGAGTCACCATCCCTGGTGGTATTTAAAAGACATGTAGATGTGGCACTTAAGGACATGGTTTAGTGGCGGACTTGGCAGTGCCAGGTTACTGATTACACTCGATGATTTAAAGTACTTTTGGTTGGAAAAGACCTTTATGATTCTATGATACAAGCTTTTACTAAGAGTGTTGGTATGACTTTGAAAGTATCATGATGATTTTTTTACCCTGATTTGAAATTAGTTGTTTCTGCTGCTGCCTTAACTCTAAAGCAAATGTGAGACTGGCGAGAAGTTTATCCTCTAGCCTCTCTTACAACTCACTTGAAATACTCATTGGACTGTGGAATCAGAACACTCATTGGGTACTTTAGTAGCAGGTATTTAATTCCAGTGAGATTCACGTCTTCACTGCAGCAGTAAACTTACAACTGGTCTTGTGCTTCACCTTCTGTCTTTTGAGATGCCCTGAACTTCTGTCAGTTGCAGAAGATGAATGTCTATTGGACTCACCCTGCAATGTAAAAAGACAGCTATCGCTGAAGGTCATAAAAACAGGCAAGCTTGCCTACTAGAATCCTGCAAAGAATTAGATTCTTGATTAGGGATTAAAGGTTTTGTCTCGACCAATCTATCAAAGTGTTTTTCATTTCAAAGCAGAAAGCACTCATTTTCCAAGCCCATGGTACCTATCTGTTCAGTTTATCAAACCCTGTTAGAAATAATGTTCCTTGTTCTTGCGGTGAAGTGATAAGGATTTACAGAGCGTTTAAATGTTGAGCAGAGAATAACTATCTGGCTATGATAATTGAGATTTTGGTGAAGACTCAGTGATATTGTTGGAGGGGTAGAGGGGGAAGGATTGCAATCAACTGTGGAATATGATGCTGTGAATTTTTTGTGAAATTTCTTTTTAACGTGCCTTTTCACAGGAGATATTTCTTACCAAACTGTTATTAAACGGACTGACATTACTGTTGGAGTTCTTGATGGGCATTTTAATTCTTATTTGACATTCTGGCTGAGGAGGGCACATTTTCTTGTTACATCAACAGACTCTTTGGAAATGGGATAAAGTTATGTTAAAGTGGAAATGTCATGTTTGGGTTAATCCTAAATGTCCTTATTTCTTCTCAATCGTGTTTGAAAATAAGACATATATTGATAATATCACTTTTGCCTTTGTTTTTAATGTATTAATTTGGAAGAAAGATTTGTTCTTTAAATTCTGCTTACCTCTCATGTTTTAATGAGATTTGTATTTCTAAGTTATAATTAGAAATTATTGTCATGTGTTTCATTGTGAGGTCAACAAATATTTCTGGTTTTGCTAATTAACATCTTACTGTGGAGAAAACCCCAAAATCCTATATCCATAGAGGACCCCTATGATTGCTTAACTTTTACCTCGAGTATTCACAGATCAGGTGATTTCACTGAGCTGGTTCTTATTTGACCCTGAGCATTTCTGTTAGAAGAAAAGAGACAAAAAAAAAAATCAAATATTACCAGTATTGGAGAACTGAGAAGCAATTCACTTTCAACCTTTGAGCGTGGTATTTTACTCTATTTTGTCTTCTAAAGCAAAGTGGAGTGTCCATCGTACTCCCTGTATTGCTTGCTTACAGCCTGTGATAAGGTTAACCTGTAAACATTTCTTTTACAAACTCAATAAGCTAAACTGATTGCTCTTCTGCAGTCTGTCACTACAAGGCATTCTTAGCAATCCTTTTGCTTCTCGCCGACTACTTCATTTTACCAATATCTTTGGGAAAGTTACAATGGTCATACAAGCATAAAACTAAAGTGGAGTCTGTGTGGGACAGAACCTCTTCAGAATGAGCTGAACGTAATGGGAAAATATCCGTTGCAGGATTTAACTACAATGGGTGACACATACAGCGTAGTCACATCCTTGATTGTTTGTCATTTCCATTATTTTCCTTCAGTGCACGTATTGTTCTGCATTGAGACCAAACAAAGTGCTGAATTAACAGGTGTACATCCTGATAACAATATTTTTCTTACTAAAGCAGATATAAATTAAGCCTAGTTTATTCTGCCTCAGTTAAATTATGTTAAAGGTGCTGGAGTCTTTTTTTTTTTTCCATCGCTATTGGCAGAATATAATGTTCAAAAAATGGGAAACTGAAAGTCTATTCCTTTGCTGTTCTGATCACAAAGAGACTTGTAAAATCGTATCAGATAAAATCAACATGTAAGTAAGCAACCACAGTGGCAGCTTTCTGTAAAGTTTTTTGAAAAGGCAACTTTCATTTGTTGTTAATTTAGCTTAGAAGCAAATTCTCTCCTACAGCAATGGTTTACCTGCTGACATTTGAATAATGCAATCTCAGAATTTGTTTCTGTTCTACGCCGCACTTCTGTAGCACATACAAATGATTTCCATCAGCTTTTAAAAGCCAAATTTCCAGCTGAAGTAAATCAGGATATGTCTATTATAATCAGTGTTGTTCTGATTTACATCAGCGGGCCCTAAATATAGCAGACACGCTGTAGCCTTTTATTTCCAAGCAGAAGTCCCCTGTTGAATTAAATGGAGACTGCTGCTAAAAAAAAAATCAATGGCGCAGCAGACCTCACTGACATTATTTTAAAACACAAATGATTTTTAGTTCTAAATCTATATACCAAAATAGATTGTCTTTGCATTTTTTTCCCCACCTACTCATAGCATTAGCGATGCTGTATTTACATAACTGTGTTGGGGTGCATCTCCAGCTCCATTTGCAAGAGTTAAACTTGAAATTTTGTAGCTTGTTGTTGTTGCTTCTGGGTTCCTTAATAGAAGGACGTGGTAAAAGCACCGTAATGATACAATCATTAAAGGTTTTTCATCTGTGCTTCAATACATCACATATATTCAAATACAAGTTGAGGCTTCGTTCCCTTCAGTTATACTTAGCAAACAGTAGAACACAGTAGAATTCAGTAAAGCATATCTACATATGCTGCACTTACTTTGAAATTTCAAAATTCACATAAGTGTGATGTAGTCTGTATAGGACAGAAAATGATTTATCCTTCGCAAAATTTTCTTAAATTAAAAATGTACACTAAGAAACAATTTTTTTTCCTGTTAATTGACCTTAAATACGGCATTCAGTGGACCACTGATAAAATCCTAGCCTTTTAGAGGTGATCACTGTGTTCCTTTTAAGAAAAATGTTTTAAAAAATGTGCATTGACATAGCTCTTTTCTTGTGGAACTGCTTTGAGTCCATATAGGGCAAAGGACCTGTTCCAGGTATTGAATTTATGACCAAGATGAAGTAAGGCAACTAGTGATGGTTTCCTTTCACATGCACTGGTTTTATTAGGTTAATCTGAAATAAACAGGGTCAATTAATATTATATGCCATTTATTAGGAAAAAACACAAGTAGGATTTCATCTTTTGAGAAATCCTGTGCAAGCTTCCTCATGTGCCAATGTGGTGTATTAAGTTAAATTTACACTGATTTGTTTGAGCTATATATTCTAAAGGATCCTCCAGACTTCTCATTGGGAGTTTCTTATACTTAATGCCATGCAGAAACACGCAGATTTCTATAATTTAATAGAAAGAAGACCTTGATCCTCACTTGTTGGATGTTTAGCTGAGGTCCAGTGAAACTGAATTTCTCCCTGGTCATTGCAGTTTCCACTTGAATGTACTTGAGACTGGCATCAAAATTCTGAGGACTTCTGAAGAAATACTCAGGTATATGGGAACAACATAAACAATCTAATTTCTTCTTGGCAATGTGTATTTCTCTAGAAAGACAAATCATCTATTTGTTTCATCTACTGCAAATCTTAGGTGATTTTGACATTGATTCTTTGAGCTTCTCCTTCTGTGCACATTTTGAGAAATAAGAACTCCACAGAGCAGAGATGCGTACAAAACCTGCCAATTTCATTTACAGTCAGGTTACATTTACATGAAAGTTAATACATTACATATTGATGTCATCAATTCTCTCACATTCTGGTAAATAATTTCTTGTGAACTGAGAAAAAATGATATTTAAGAGCAGAAAAGGAGCCAGGGCTTTTTGTAAATTTTAGGCTAATTAGGAAACTTTTAAATAGATAGTTCAGTCTATGAACTTGTCTTTTCCCTGTTGGAAAATGAGCTGTAAAGCACCAAACAGGCATTTTTTAAAAAAAGATTTTATGTTGCTAGGATTATACAATCAAAGCCAGTGGGAGAAGAATGTTTAAAATAGGCACAACTTGTACATGACATTAAGGCTAATTTAATTTCCACTCTGTGTAAAAGGGTGTATTTCCAGTTTCATAACAAAACCCAGGATGATATGTCATGTTTTGCAAACTTATTCTAGTTCCTAAAATACCTAAAATCACTTTTGTACCATGATAATATTTCATTTTCCTTAAATTCATGTTCATGTACTCATCTTTTGCAGGTATTGTGTTAGGTGAAGAAGACAATACTGCAATATACATTAACTATATCTCATGTTTACAGGTTTCAATGCATACACAAACTTCCATGCTATACATTTGCTGCTTGCTCTTCCCAGTTACACTTACCGAATGCATTACCTATATCCCAGAACACATTCTGGAATTAAGTGGTACAAGAGAAATGCAGCACAATGGAAATTATGGGTTATTGTAATTTAAAGATATTCAGTGGTGAATGAATTTTAAAGCCTGTCGTTTGGCTAGTAACAGCAGGAGAGAAAATTTTAAAAGGAGCTGAGAAAAGGAGAATTTTTAAAAAGATTTGGGTCTGGGGGGAAAGTGCCTAATGCAAGAGAGAGAGGAAAAATGGTACAGGATGAGAGTAGCTCCAACTGTGGGGAAACGAGGCTTTGGAACAAACGTTTTTGGAAGAGGTCAGAGAGATTTAACAGGAGACTGTTGGGAGAAAGCTGGCGAAGAACAAAGGCTATGTCTGTGGGACAAGATTTATATCCGTTAAAATATGTAGAGGCACATGGAAAATCTGCATGAATCCTGAATTTGATGAGGCAAGAATTTCATTGCATTCTATCCAAAGGTACTTATGGAGCTTAAAGATTACTGTGTGTTTTCACCGCCTCCTGGCTATCTGTCATCTGGACAGTCTTTGTTAGAGCACAAGAACCAATTACGAAAATAGGATGAAGTAGAACAAATCATAGACACAGGGTGTGACTTTATTATTTATTTCCTCTGTGCTGTTCTCCACCCTCCCACCCCACCCCTGCCAAATAAACCAGAACAATTATTGTACCAAGTAATGCCAAGGTAATAATCTCCCTCTGTAGAGAATGTTCTACAGTCATTCTTAAGTTAATACTTATAGGAGATACAGCAAAAAACCTAGTAACATAAAATTTGAGCTACACAGGTCAATGGTTTTGTGAGGTTGCATTTGACATCTGCCAAATAGGAGATGGTGATTGAAATCACCCTGTGAGCTGATGTCTGCTTTGCCACTTATTAATTCTCACAATCACAAATTAACAGCTCTCTTGGAAAATTCAGGTGGGACAATTGTATGAAAAAGAAACAAGCGCTGGTTGAAGCTCCCTTTATTAGAGGTGAACACCAGAAGACACTGCTTGTCAGAAAATAGTATTTACTACAGTCTCAGAACAAGGCCGCTCTTGGGTGCATTTACAGGAAATCAGTTTGGATATGACCTCACTGATAGCACATATAAAGTCTATACAGTTTTCTTTAAGCCTCATATGAAATACTTTGGGGGTTTCAAAGCCTTCTGTTTCTATCACTCAACTGCCCAGTGTTAAAAAGCAGGTCAATAACTGGCTGTTATGGCTGCTATGAAATACAGTCTTAACAGTGCTGACACCTACATTGTATTCAGTATCCTCCTGTGTGTCTTTGACCGTCTATGTATTTTCATTCTGCTTTAATCAGGGAACCTTAGAGAGGAATTGTTAGTCTAATCAGCTCTCTGGATTTCTACAGCCTGATTAATGCCTACCAGGGCAGGTTGTTTGTGTTCTAGTAAAGATCTTCATGCTCTGGTCTCAGTTGTGGTGGTTTTAGTGTTCCCTGGGTAGTGGTAAAAGGGTCAACTGCTGAACAGCTGCATTAACCATTGTTGCTCATTAATGCTGCTTCAGCTTGCTGTGATGGAGTTGCAGCAAGCTGCTGGTGTGTCTGGGTCTGCCTTCGGGGTTGTGGGAAGGTCTGGAAGTTGTGATAAGTTCTCAGCTATGGAAAGGCTATGGTAGACACAGGTTATAGATGCTGAAGATGCAACATTTCCACAGGTAACAATTGTCCTAATATGTTCTTGATGTGGTTGCAGTAATGTCTTCCGCCTGTTTATCTTCTGATGTTGTAACTGCGTCCACGTGTAATTTGTAAAACCAGGTGTCTGTTTTCTTCTTTATGCCATCTGGGGAAAGTCCTGTTCGGTTGCACAAAGCATCAAGGAAATGGAAGTTCTTGATGAAACCTGTAGCTCAACAAACTGGCCAGTAGTGGTGAAATCTAGCAGTGTTCCATGCTGTGAAACGAACTCAGGAGGAGTTTGTCCGGTGAAAGCAGTAGTCATTCCAGTAGGTGTCCTCTTGCTCCTGTTCCTTGTTACCCTCATGGAGCTCCAAAGAACACCACCCTCATTACTCCTGTCCCAGTTTGTGGGTTGTCCTGTACCCTGCTGCCTTTGCCAAGGAGTTCACTGACTTTGAATGACAGAAGTCCCCAAAGAATAATAAGTGAGAGTAAAGTAAGAGCTGCTCCTTGATAAAAGGTTAGCAAGGATATTTGACAGTTACCTTGGAAGTTATAGCTGATGTGTATTTTTTTTGTGGGAAGGTACAGGTAAAGACCATGGTAACATCAAAGGGGTTTGAAAGTGTGACCAGAAAACAAGCCAAAGCCTTTGAAGCTTTTGTGTTCCTTTTGCTTTCTTTGTTTCAAAACCTGTGTGGTTAAATGGTACAGCTGCTATGTAAATTTTATAGGAAAAGTATAATGTCAGGCATCATTGATTCCATGCTAATAGACCGCTTTTTAAGGAAATCGCTGTCAACTGCAACATGTATGTCACTCTGTAGATCAGGTGTTAGTCAGGCTTGAAGCAAGGAGTAAGAATGTTTCCTGGCATATAACATCCCTTTTGTCATTCCTAATCTAAATGGATATAAAATAATTTCCTCACTGAAAGAGCTATTAACCTAGGCTGGTTTGTACTATGTCCATTATTTAGGACCTTATAGGGTTGAGCAGGGCAGAGAAGACGCTTAATGGACCTTTGTGAATCATTTTGCCGTTGTCTTGGAGGGTGGGTCTGTGCAGAATTTCTTGTACCTGTATTCTGCCTTAGATTTAAAAGGTCCTCAGTTATCTGGCAAATGTATAAGCAATTATCAGGATTTCAAAGGTTGTTAACTGCCTCCATACACTGTCTTGTAGAAGAAACGCTTTGCCTCAGCAAGTGGTGTAGTTCAGGCTACCCTGGTTTAAATTTACGTATCTCTAAAACATTGAGCTGACTGTATTTTGTCTAATACAAACGTGGGAGGCTTTAAAGACTGGCCACTGGAGCGATCTCATTTTAACAGAACACCTTCAATTCTCTTTCTGCTTAGTACTGTTCATTTTAGGATTGCATTCCTGGGAACTGTACTTGGCAAAATACCGAACGGGGTAATTGCTAAATTCAGGATTTAGGTCCTACCATATAAACTCTAGCAATTTTTTGGTGCTACAAGGTGGGATTTGTTTGCAGCGCTCAAGCGCATGTGCAGGTACAACTGAGTAGTTGTGTGCAGAAGTGAGTATACAAGAAACTGACAAATTAAATGAGTTAAATTGTCTAATGCTACAGTTGATTAACATTTTGATCTCTTCCTGTGCATGTATGCTGATTCCTCTACTAAAGGAATATGATTTTGTTAGTGAATCCAGTGTGGAGCCTGTTAACAAAGTCAATGGGAAGAGTCCATCTCATGGCACTGAAACAGGCCATTGAATGTTTATCGTTCTCTTTCAAAGGTGAGTTTCTAAACCAATAATCAGCTTTCCTGACTGAAAAATGCACAAAAGAGTACATTTATGATCTTCCTCACTATCTGTTCCCTTTGTTTGGCAGCACCTTCTAGTTGGTACACTTTAAATATCTTCAGAAAAAAAAAAGCTAATATAGAGACTCGTTAGTAGTTACGTGCTTATTTATAGACATTTTTTACTACTTTTTGCAGAAGAATGTTGACATTTTATGCTCTTCTGTAGCAATATATTTTATGGAATAATTGCTTGGGGCAAAATGAAATTAACTGTTCAAATATTTGACTTTGTTTTCTTGCTTTACTTTAATGCACAGCCTTGCCTTCTTTCCCATCACGAATTCCTAAAAAATAGAATTATTCTTTCTCCAAGATTATAAAAGTTGGATGGAGGGATTTATTTTTCCTACTTGTAACATATTGTAGGCGAGAGGAAGAGAAGAGCTGAGAATCCTAACCTTCATGTCCTCGATGTTGAGAGAAGGATTTGCCTTACAAATGACAGGAGGATTTGACCCTGAGGTTATTTCTCAAAGGATAAAAGTTTTTATTTCCTATTCTTTCTCCTAATACTTACTATTACTTTAAAACTATCCTGCTATATCCTGCTATTTTGTAGTCTATTAAAAAAAAAAGGCCAAAAAGTCCTCTCTTCTACAATTGTGTAAATAGCAGGGAAATAGAAGTTCTCCTCTCAGTTCCCACAGCACAGTAGCAATTCACCCAAATACATGCAAATTAAAGCCAGAGGCAACCCCTCGATGTATGGGGAGAATCTTGAAACCATTGCCACCCTTTGAAAAGCAAGGTTCTTAATTTTATTATTTTTGTCCTGTGCATTTCAAAGTGGCTGAATTAACAAAATAATGGGATGATAGAAGATATTGTGACAACCAGAGGTTGCCTCCTGTTTTCATCTCTGGCCAGCTGCTGTTTTTGTGGATGTGGTGCAGTGCGATGCATGTATTTTCAGAGAATTCTGTCCCTCGCTGGAGCTTTTGGAGCCGGAGGGAGAAGGTAACGCTCCCATCAGGTGAACTGTTTACAGTTAAAGTTGAAAGCTGAAAAACAGGAGTGTGAAGCCTGAATATGCATTGAGACTTAAGGGATTTAAACCTTGAGAGACCATGCCAAAAACTGTTTAGGGCCCATAGCTGGCTCTTGATACTGAGGAGCGTTTGCGAGTGCTCGAGCCTGATGCTACGATTCATTATGAGCTTCTGGTCTTATTCCTTTGACTTAGTTTCTGTTTTCATAATCCTTAATTTTCTCTCTTATCCCTCTGTTTTGCCTGAAGTGATTCCTGAAGTTCTGTTCTGGTCTCCTGTGTCTTTAAACCATTATTCACGGAGTATAAGGAGCAGAAGGAAAGTTATCATGTCTTTTAGACATTTTTGAAAACTCTGCATTGAATAATTTATTGTTCAGTTGTGATAATACTTCAAGGGAAAAGTGGCCTTGATGTTACTCAGGAATTTCACATACATGTGACCTTGGTAGTAGCAGCATCAGTCAAGTGATACTATAACACTTATAATGTGTTATTAACACATATAATGTCTTGTTTCTGACATTGTACTTTTTTATTTTTTAGCTTGTGATAGCTCAGGGTACAGTATGCAGTGCTGTATGAAACTTTGTGTGCTCTGTGGCTCAATGGGAGAGAATTATACCCCAACATTCTCCTTTCTTTACCATTCATTGGTATCTGTCACGACATCCCTCCCATTTACACAAACCAAAACCCAAACCCAGCAGGTAGCAGTTAACGAGGCAGACTTCAGTGGCCCTCCCTTCACGTCACAGAGTGCTGGGAGAATGGAAGAGCTTGGGAATTCACTTTCAACCATTCCTTGAGGGATGGTCAGTAGAAAAGCTTGCTGAGTGGCTGACCCGTTCTTGTGCGTATTGAAGTGCAGCTACCTCAGTCCCATTGGAGGTATTTTGATGAGAGCTTTCCTTTTCTCTGCTTCTTTGCAAGGATTGCCTCTTTCTGGAAGAATGATGCTGTGGATGGGTGACTTGCTGACTATGTAGAGCATTAGGAGTGTTTTGCTGAATGTTCCATGACAAATAAATCTCTTACACTTTTCAGCACAGTTATTGAGATACTTAGCTCTAGTCCATGTGTGGCAAGCTGGCTTGGAATTCTGCTGTAATAATGCATACTTTTGCTGCTCAGACTGTAATCATAGTGCTTTTGGGGGCTGCTTTCTACAGCCACCAACCATGATCCTTCAGTCAGCTTACTGGGTATCAGGAACAGTTAACAGAGCAAATATTAGCTGCTAAAGCCTAAACTGTCAGTGAAGAACTGTTAGCTAAGAAAGAAAGGTGTTAAACAAAGATGGACTATAATGTTCTGCTCACAATTGTAGAAAGGAGACTTTATTAATTGCAAGTTCAAGTTAACCATACTGTGTTGAAAGCAGCTGTCAAATTTATAGGAAAAAAATAGCCATGAAGCTAACACTCATATTTTCTTAATATGTAACTTACAGAAAAGCTTACAATGGAACAGCACAATAACTAATTGACAGCTCAAAGGTTGGGATTTTTTGTTTTGCTTCAGTCTTGCAGAATCTGGAGTAACAGTCCATAAATGTTTGGTTTTTTCCTTTGTGACGAGAGAAAGAAATTGACACAAGATATTAGTTTCTTTAGTTATCATTAATTAGCTGGATTTGTATGAATCTTTTCACCTGATCCTTAACATGCAAATTGGGCAACAGGACCATTAAACTAGGGAAGAGAAAAGAAAGCGAAAACCAAAAAGGCCCAGGTTTTCAAAACTTCATGCACTCCTGAGTGTATGCAATCCTCAAAAGTACACAAGTAATTATAGTAAGTAAATACACAGATGATCTATTAGGTACACAAATCTACGTCTGTACCTGTGACTGAGGGGAGTGCATGCGTAACTGCTTCAGTATTACTTAAATATATTAGGACTTTATGCAAGATCTTATAAATCAGTGCAAGTTTTTCAAGTGTGTGCCAGGGAACTGTGGAGTAGAGAAGTATTTTCTAAAAGTTCAGTCTGGGGAAGGAGCGCTATCCCTCTGCAATTGGTAATCGGAGTGCGTAACGGGACTCATATTAATGCATTCAGACAGTGGGCACTGGGTGAAACTCAAGAAGCGAGGTGTGACTGCCAGTCCTTTTGACCACAGATTCATGGGAACATCACAAACTCTTCACTCAGTGTTCATTAAATATTTAATAAGCTTGGGGGAAAGTTTCAAATGGAGCCTACATTGTTAATATTTATTATAAAGGAGATATTCACAGAAATGCTCCACATTTGGCATCATCTCTATTGAATAATTTTTTTCTGCAAAATTATATGATATCACAAATAGTGGCAGAACATAGAATCGCTATTGTAAGTTAGCCTTAAAAATGGTACATCTGAACTTTTATGCAGAAGAGATTTTGAAGTGATCCAAACACAGGAAGATGGAAAAATGTTTCAGAAACTCTTGTGATTATTGATATTCATAATTGGTTAAGTGGTTTACATATTCTTTTAGAAGCTTGCTTAATGTTCCACCAATGGGAGTTCTATCTACAATTTCCAACAAACTTCTATAAAAGCATGGTTTAAAAGTGATACCCTTCTTTCAGCAAGACTACTCAACTAAAAAAAGTGAGCAGAATCTGACCCGAAAGGACATATTAATAATGTATTCCTGAAGTGTTCTTCACAGATGCAGATGTTGTGCAAAGCCTTGCTACAGTTAAATGCACAACGTAGGTGGAATGTCTTGTCAAATTGGGATGGCTGCTGACAATGGTGTTTATCAGTTTTTCTTTAAATCACCATGCATTTAGAAGCAACCCCCAAATGAAATGGAATTTCTTCATGTAAAGGAAGTATTTATATGTAATTGTAAGCACCTGTTTTGGGGAAAAATATGCCTACTGGAGGTGGGACTGCAACTGCTCTGATAGCAGCCACTTCTTTTGAAATGAGTGAGCTGCAAGAATGAGGGATTAATCCCAGTTTCAGCAACTCACTGGGCTAATCTGAGAGAAATTTGACCTCTGATGCCATAATCTGGGTCCTCAGAGCTAGTAAGTGGTATTGAAATCTGGAATGAGATAGCTTCCCTGTAGCCTCTGCATGAAAGGTTAAAAGTTAAACCTGGATCTAACATCTTTGCAGATGTTCCTGTGAATCTGGGTACAGCTCCTGGGATCTTATTTTTACCAATTCCCACAACACTCCCTGTAAGGTGCAGAAAGTATCATACATAATTTAGAAACAGTAGATCAGGTCTCATTAAAACAAATGGGTGAAACTGTAAAACTGAATATGATAAACTCTGATTTTTGGGTTTCCCCAGTTTTATTGCTAATTTTTTTTTTTTAGTATCGCATCAAATACTTAAATGGACACAGCTGCAGCACCCCTCAATTTTGTAGGGAATCCAGTAGCTGTACTGTTTAGTGAATAAATTTGTTAATGGCCAGAAGAATGTCTGTCTCTATACATCAGTGTTAGCAAAACAAACATCTGTTTTCTTTACCAAAGATGTAAACCGTGGTTGTTACAAAGTTGGTTTTTATAATGTTGTTGGTGCTATTATGGATGTCAGATTTAAAGGCTAAGAAACTGCTTTGTTTGTGTAATGTTCATTTTGTCACTTTTTCTGCACACACCAGTGTGTATTCTTCATATTTCACCCTGTTACAGCCCTGCAATGTTCTAAAAAGCCATAATACAAATGGAATCTGGTCTTGGAAAAAAACCCTTTTCTTCAATAGATATTTGTTCATTTTGTAAAAAAAAAAAAAACCAAACCAAACCCAACCAAACTATTTTCTTTTAGATCTGAAAAAAAATCTCAAAGGTGTGAAATAATAATGGAAAAATGTTGAAGTGGAGACATTACTGTGATCATAGCACAAATTTAATAGTTCTAATGACAAAGCACCTTGTTTGTATATTTCCCGGATTATGAATAGCATCAGTACTGAATAAGCTCATGAGAGCTCTATCTAGGACCCCAAAGAGCTTGTTGAAACGAATCTGAGTGAAGAGGAGACTGACATGGAGCTGTGCCATCAAAGGGAGAAACAAAACGTGCTTTTATACTGAATTTTCAAAGTAAACATAACACGCTTCTGTGAAATGTTTGTAGTTTGATATTGCAAGAAAATAAAATCCTTGGATTTTATTTTAGTTTGGGATTTTTTCTTATTATTTAGGTTTTTTATATTATGGAGCTTTAGGTAAGGCACGTAAGGAAGCATTGCCTTATTAGTTTTGCAGAAACATGAATATTTCCTTTACCCTGTTGAGTCCAAATGTAAGAACTACATGTGTTGATGCAGGAATATAAATTTATTTAGCGAGAAAAGTATTATTTTCTATTACCTAGATCTTTATTTCTAATGGAAATGATTTGTTTTCCCCAATAAGTGTCAGGAGTCATCAGTGTATTTGGAATGGAATCTATTCTAGGACTAAAATGAACAGTGCTCTCAAATAAGAGACAGTTGAGAGATGTGAGAAAAACAAATCATTTTAATGCCATTCAGACACAGCCTGACTAATCAGTGTGTTGTTCATGGCTCCTTACTGTTTGGAGGACAGGATAGTATAATTTAGTGAAATATTTGCACTACAATGCTTGCAAATTTTTGGGAAATGGAATTTGGATTAAGCCAGGATTATTTTTGATCTTATCCCTCTCTGCTCTTTTTTTTGTTCTTTTTTTTTTTGGATGAATGTGAGCAGTGCTGATGTATGTGCATAAAGAAAATGGCTTATTTTCTTTGAAGTGTCAATAACATTGTCAGGCATTTATCTAAGTAAACACACAGCAGAATGATTAAGTCGGGGTGAAGCTGAATGCATGAGATACAAATTAATTTTAGCATTGTTTATAATCTGTACACTACACAAAATACGGAATGCTTAGCACAGGAGAAAAGTACGGAGCTATGTAAAAAATGACAGAATGAGATATGAGAAATTAGTGGTTATGTAACGGGTTTTGGAAAGAAGCCCTGGTTTGAATCGGTAAAATCATTAGCAAAGACATTTCCTTACAGCAGAGCGATGTAGTCTAAGCTTGAAGAATGGCATTTCCAATGCTTTATAAAACGCTGAAGAATCTATATGACCTTATGGCCAAGAGGGAAATGTCACCTGCTCTATGTGTGTCTCTTGCACCAGCCACTGAAAAGCTCTGCGTTTTCTCCACAACTCTGGGGGCTACCAACATATAATTGTGAAAGTGAAGAAAGGTGAGAAGGAAAAAGCATTGTTGGGAAGACTGGTATGTTGATACTGTTACATATCACTTCAACAGAATATTTTCTATTTCCAGCCTGATCAAACCTTCTGAGGCCAATGCAAAGCCCCTTTGACAGTAGGGATCTGGGCTCAAGTCTATTCACCAGTTCATCAGCGGGTCTGAAAGAAATTACTGTGGGCTAGAATTGGTACCCTCTTCACAGTAGGAAGTAAAAGCAGAAATATTCAGGTTAAGAGAGAAAGCCAGACAAAGAAGCATATGCCCTGAAAATGTCCCCTCTGAAGTAAATAAAAAAGCCAGGCTATGTTTATGACAACAAAGAAGAGGTTTCCTAGAATGGACATGGAGAAGCTAAACTTCAGACTCTACTTTAAAAAAACACCCTCTTATAATGTCATCTGATTAAATGACACAACAATTTTCTGTTTTATTGAATAACTAGTTTGTGTTCTGTTAAACTGCAGCAAATATTGTATGGCTAATATCAGAGTTACGTTTGTACATAGGATGGTTACAGCTGTTTTGATACTGCTTATTATTAAAAAGAAAATCTATATATAAAATGTAATGTAGAGATCTATTTTTAGTTTTATCTTTACACTTAATTTAAAAGCGCACAGCAAAAGCAATTTACAAAAACAGAGGAGAAAAGTTAAATTACCTCTTCAAGGAGGCATCTTCCTGTATTTATAGTTTGGTAAACATAACATTAATCAGCTGGAAAGTGTTCAGCACAATATAAAACCGTTGTGGGCTCTAGTTCAGAGAAATATATGTAGCAAAATATATCTAGCTTCTGTACTTCAAAAGGCAGTGCAAAGCTTCAGAACCTGTGGGAAAATCAATTTTCTGCAGCATCAGTGGCTTGCACAAAATTTTGCAGTGCATCACCTAGATTGTTTTTTTTATTTATTTTTTTTTTAATTTAACTGATTTACTTTTGCTTCTCTATCTAGTATCAGGACTGCAAAAGCATTCAGGTTGATCCTCCAAGTGTTGTTGGAATACTTGTTTGAAAATAAAAAATAAAGCTTGGTGCTGCTGAAAGAAATTGCATTAAATGTATGTTTCTACCCTCGTTTTGCTGTCGTATGTTACGGCTCAAGCCCGCTTTCCACTAAAAATCCAGGACACAGTGATCTGAGAATCTTCACTTATTCCAAATGGTCCCGGTAAGATGGCTCACTGGGTAATTCTCTGAGTGACATACTGTGTTCCTGTGTGTGTTTTTGAAGAGAGATGACTAATTCCCCAGCTCAGTAGCACGGATGCTGTTCTCTGTACCAAAAGGTAATTATCAGACAGCTGTGATTTGATCAAATCTTCAGTGAAGGCAATAGACAGAACCTGCCTACGTGTATTTGTTCTGCTGAGAGGAGTGACAAAATGTGTCCCCAGTACAGTTTTTATGAGTCCCTGTTCTCTGGCAGGATGATTTTTTAAGAACCATCCCTACAGAATAAGCATACTATATTCCTTTCTTTGATGTGCTGCCCAGGGACTTCAAAGAAAGACTTAAACAAAATACATCCTCTTATAAAATGCTTTGTTTATAAATCCCAGTCACAATTACTAATGTAATTTTAGGTTGACTTTTTAGATTACATTAGATTTAATTTTAGATTATATTACTATTTCTTTGACTGCTTTTTGTCTGTACCATTGTAATAGTGCATTTCTTATGTAAACTTCATTCCTGAAATAGGCAGTCTGAATATAGCACATAATCTATCCTTATTTCACATGACGATACTTTCTTATTTGGATCTTTTCAATTGAGTGCCTTCTCCATCACTGCTGGAGCTTACTGTTTTGAGGAAAAAGGAATGTATTACAGTAAGCGGTGTGGCTTTACTGGCTCGCAAACATTGTTCAACCTTGTGAAGCGAGATCAGGCTCTCTAATGTAAAATGCATTACTGCTAACACTGGGAGATTCAATTATAATCTTTCTCTTCCAAGACACATCTTCTGAGAAAGTGATGGGGAAAAGTAAACTGTTGAGAGTTTGAAAGAATGGTGAGTTTCCACTTTGCGACTTGTAATATTTTCTGTAGCCCTGTTTTTTTTTCTGCCTGTCCCTCTTTCTCACCTGTGTTTAACCGTATGGCAGGCAGATCATTTGACTGTCAATGTGTCCATGAGACACTCTGGGTATAAAGCAAAGTTTCAATAAGAAAGGTGCAAATGTAGATTCGCAGGTAGCTTTAGAGATATTTGAGATTAAAATCATCTTCAGTAATGCTAATATTGAGGTGAAAAACATTTTATGTTCACCCTTCCACTTGATTTCAAAGCAGGTGAAGTGAAATGCTAGGGAGAAAACTCAGAAACTAAACACAATAAGGGAACTGAAGGATGAGACCCACCAGGATGCACCTTACCATAGGGAAACTCTGATTTGGTAGTGAACTGTCTCTGTGGCCTTAAGTTTCACCACCCCTTTTTGGGCAGAGAAGATCTGAAGGGGCAGAAGTGAGGGCTTCCAGCTGTGGACATGGATGAGCTCCTCCGGGTGCTGGAGAAGAACAGGGACTTCTGGCTGGGGGTGGCCTGACAGAATGCCAGGATGCTTTATCTAAAGTGATTAACAGCTCTGCATGGCAGAGTACTCCCTCCTGGGTGGAGGGAATCAACTGTGAAGAGCCAAGGTCTGAACCTACTGTTTAGGACTGTTACTTGCCATCCTCTTACCTCTCTTTTGGACTCTTGGGACATGACCTGCTGCCTTTCTCCCTGTAAGTGCTGGGTATCCAGTTTAAGGACAGTTTGAGCAGCAGCCGGCTGGGGACAGTTAGTGAGAGCTCTACCGACTCAGACACAGGCAGCACCTTTATAAATAGTAGAAAACACAGAGGCAGTTAATGTCAAAGAACTCTTCTGCCTGTCTTATGTATTTTCGTAATGGCTTTGGCACTGAAAATAACTGAAATAATGCCACTGAAACGTCCGTTGAAGCAAAATATAACTGTGTCTACATTTGAGCTTTTGTCAGTATGGAAATGTCAGAAAACATTATATTCAGAGCACAAATTGCAAGTATAGACCTGACAAAGTAAATTTTGAACTGTATGCTCAAGTGTGATGCTTGAAACCTATTCCAAATTGGCAAGTTGCAACCAATCATGGAACAGAACCATTGCTCCAAAAAACTGACACAGCCAATGTTGAAATCTGAATAATTGCAACTACATTTTCATAGTAATTTAAATGGAAGAAGCATTGGCAGAAATTCATGAATAATTTACATATAAGAATTTAGCACTCTGTGGTGAATAGAAAAATAAATGGCAAATCCAATAAATAAATGATTATTCTGAATTATTTGCTCTGCCCTGATGTTTGCTAAGAAGTCTCTCTTTTTTGGGCTCTCTTAAAATGCTGCATTTGAACTTCTGCTTCTCAGGTAAATGCTGTCTTAAAGAAATAGCAGAAATGGGCATATCTGCCAGGGAAAAAAAAAAAAAAACAACAAAGCAACAAACCACAAAAAACAATACGAATCTTCAACATAGGTTGTTCTATGAAGGTTGCATATAAAAAGATCTTATTGGCCATGCAGCAGCTGCACTTGCAAAATCTGTAGCCTTGATGGGAAAAGTTAGCTGATATATAATGATGAGTTATATACTGCATCAGTTTTCAATTAATTATGTAGAAAGTTTTAAGATTAATGGAGGAGGTAATGTCTGAAAAAGGAAAACCCTTATTCTCTAGTATGCCTTTGGGAATCTGATACTATTTTAATAAGCAAGAAATTAATTTACAAAACACCAGTGTTTGTTTCCCCACAGAATGGCTATTGGGTCTGTGTAAAACAGTAATAGAAAATATTTGTGTCTGGTTTGTCTTGCACAGTGCTTCAAAGAAGATAAAGATCACTAAATATTTTTACTGGTTGAAAGGTGGTGTTTTCTTTAACAGGGCACCTATATTTTTGTATTTTTTGTAAATCTATTTAATATCACTGTTTATTAAGAAATACTGGAATTGTGGTTTTGATGTATCTCTTTGGTATTAAACATTTGTTTATTGGGGTAACTCCTCATGATGCACCTTATGAACCTCGGAGAACAAGTGCTTTTTTGGCCCAGAATTTCTTTTGAATTTGAAAATTTGACAGTTTGGGCTTTTTTTGTGGGCTTTTGTTTTCCATCCCATTTGCTTAAATTAAAAATAATCTCTTAATGAGATTTTTTGCTGGACCTTCAGGTTTTGTGTCACATAGCATCAGACACTCTCACCATTAATGAAATCTCCATGTATCCTATGGCCTAGGAATTAAAGAATTCACTCAAACAGTAGCATTTTCCTTTTGAGCACGTGAATTCCTCTTCCATTTGGCTCTTAACCATAACATTGTTTAATGTTATGGAATCTAATAATGGGTTTTGATGTTTGTTCTGCTGATGCTATGTCATGGCGTATCATTTGTACTAACTGGAGCAGAACTGGTGCCTGCCTGTTAAAAGACTGGTCCTGATGTATAAATAATGCCTAACTGGGAGTAGGAATATGGTGTTTGAAGCTTCTTTGGTGTATTTTACTCCATTCCTAGTAACAAACACACTAGGTCGCGTTTCCAAATATTAGTGTCCAATTATTGTCCATATTCAACATTTGGATGCTCATGTTAAATGACCTTATTCAATCCTTAACACCAATTTGAGCATCTCTGCCTAACGTTTTCAGCACTTTATTGTGTAAGTGCTTGCCCTTGAGATGAACTTTCTCAGGTATTTTGTGGCTGCGCCTGATTTCTGTAGGTCATAGGATGCATTTTGAACAAATGAATTTTCAATACTAGTAGCCAAAATTCATTTCAGTGCAAATAAACTGTTGACTTCTGTACAAAGAGACAATGAAATAAATTTAACATGCCTCTGCCTACAAAAAGCTTTGCTGTTTCTGAGTGTGACAGTCTTTGTATCACTGTCTATTGTCAAACGGTGCTTTCAGGTGGTAGTTACCTTTCTGAGCCTATTTTATAAGTGCAGATCAATTCTCCTTGCAGTTCTGGATTATTTTCCCAAAGAAACATTGATGCTTATGTCAAAATGCTGCTGTTCTGGGGTGCGTGCAACTTCCCATAGTGTGCCATTTGAGAACCATTATGTATGAATAATGCCCTACACACCTGTGGCACGTCCTTGCAGTTGAGAGAGCCAGCCTCAGATCTTGCACTGGCTCTGGAACTGACCGGTTGCATGACCTCAAACAAGCAATTTATAATTACAGAACCTGGAACTCCCAATGTGTTAAGTTGGGATAAAAGTTGATCTGTTTTCCACAACTATAAAGGAAGATAGACTAGATACTCCAAAAGAAAGAGAGAAATGCAGAGTCTCCTTCTGGAACAGCAAGTGAATGCAATAGTAAAATAATGTTTATTCCTCTGGTGTTTGGGGAAGCTGGAGGAGGAATGGGGAATTGGGAAACAACTTTGGAAAGGCAACTATGTTGAGTGGTATAATTTATCGCCAGTTACTCTATAGGGACCTTCTATGGAAAGAAGGGCTGATGGAAGGCAGGCGTGTAAATTGTAAATCACTTTAAGAGCAACACTTCCCTGAAGGACTGAGCACGTTCATCCTTGGTGCTTGTTGAGGCATATGCTCTCAGGACGTGAGCCATGCGGAGAAGCCTAGAGACTGGGTATACAAACAATATATGGTTGGTCTGCGTAGACAGGCAAAGACGTGGGTGAATGTCAAGAGTCTATACTTTATTCCTTGATTCCTTGTTGTGATTAGCCAGTTAACCATATTTCACTAAGCCAGGGCTGCTGGGCTCTGATTCCTTCTGCAAGAAAGTTTTCTCGTTTGTTAGGATTGGGATACATTTGACTGTTCTTCGTGTAGGAAATAGATAGTAGCGCTGTGTTGTTTATGCCAGTCAGGATCTGTCTCTCTGTCTGTAATTTAGTCTTCTGTGAAAGCTTCCATGGTGTATTAATTCTACACTTGTCTCTGGCAGAACTACAAAACATTAATGGACATCTCTCAGGGTTGTAATGAAATCTGGTTTTGTTTAGCCTTCAGCTTTGCAAGGAAATTTTAATAAAGAGGTTTGCAAAACAGAGGTCTTGGAGGTGATGATTAGGAATTTACATTCCTAAAACCACATGAGATGAAGAACTTTAAAGTATGATGGTAACGCTGCACCTATATCACTCTACATCGAAATACAATAGCAGGCATTGCCTATACAATAATATGTCTCATCGGTTTCAAGACAGCAGGAGTTTATAATAATAGAGTATTTATGCAAAACAGTGAGGGGAGAGGGAAAGGGAGGGAGGGAATGAAAGTTGTCTAGCAGGCTGAATACACAAAGCCTATGGTACTTTAAAACTAATTTTATTTTTAATTAATATTCATTGATGCACGTTCTAGTCTATTGTTAAGTGATTCTAGTGAATAATTACATCCATCACTTTGAAATGTTTAAGACAAGTGTAGAGTTGTAAAACCAATCTTTTGTACTGGAATCATCACCAGAGTTGCATTGTGGAAACCGTGTTGACACTACAGTTTGATGGCATTCTTGGAGTCCGCAGGGTGCTCGGCGTGTCCTCGGCGCTGCTTCCCTGCTTTGTATTTACAGGCATTATGTAACCATCCTCCTTTTTCTCGGGAACCGTCAGAAAGTGAATGGCATTTCTGAATCCTCATTTCCTCGGAATCTGTCAGTTTTTGAATGTGACCCATCTGTTGATGAGTGAATGGCAACTGTTTATTCCAGAATAAAGCATGTGCTAAAATGCAAACACACAGCCCACAGAAGCACTGAGCTAAGTTTAATTAGCTGTAGAGTTCATTTAAACTTCAAGCGACCAAGTTAACTCACTAGTCAGCGGAGTTTATAATGTAGTTCTTGCTAGACAGGAAAACTGTTGATATGATATGTGTTGCTAGGTGATGAATTCTGATAACCTTTCTGTTCCTAAATGTATGAATGCCTCATATGTGCTCTCTGATACAGCACTATTCTTTATTTACACCTCAATTCCTGGATAGAACTACTATAAAGTTGCTAACCAGCTGCATGTATAAATATATAACATTTTGTCACTTGAAACTTTTGGCAAATCACATTCACCAAATAGAATTCTCAGTTTGTCATGACTGTAGTCATTAGCAAAGTGCAACGCAAATGAGGTTCATCAGTGTACAGAAGGATGGTGCTTTATTTGTCACGAGACGTGCTTTGGAAGAGGACTCGAGCTGGAAAAATGCACAGATTTAGTGGCTTTTTTTGTTGGTGTTGTTTTTTTAATGGGTTTATAACCAGAAGCAAAGTAAAGATTGAAGAAGCAAAGTAAAGATTGACTGATTATTCTCTTATCTCTTTAAACTTCATGAGCATTGTAATCATTATGGTTATTCTAATGTGAAAGAAGAGAGGCAATTATTCAAATGGCTGTGCTAAGGTTTCTGCATTCTAATACTGCAAAGTCAGGTGATCTGTAAGAAATCTATATGGCCAATCCCCAATGCAGCCATCAGGGCATTTGCAATTAATGGTACCTATACTGAGTCCAAGGGAAGATGAGAAATCATGCTTTTTTTCATCTATTTGACTTGGGAAAATGAAAGTGCATGTTAGGTTTTAAAAACGAAATTAAACGAGTGGATGTAGATCTGCCACTGAACAACTGGCAAATTTTGTTGTGATGGTGCAGGTAATTCACATAGTTTTAGGAATAATTGAAATTTATTAAATCTATGAGTGTACTTGGTAATAACATATTAGTCGTATAGTGGTTACCAAGTTAGTATTGTGATTACTGTCTGCAGTGTGATCACCTAATGAAAATAAATTACACTAATAAGAAATAATATAAAACTTTTAAAAATATGTCATTTTTCTTTTACATATATGTGTGTGTGTATATACACACACTTATATGTTAAAGAAATATTATTCACTAAAGGTGTTCTGAGGTCCTTAATCCTCCACAGTAGCGATGTTCTGTTTTCATTTTTTTTAAAATGCCTTTGTCCACAAACAGTCCCTGTTGTGGGTGTCCATACCTGGGATGCTGGCCCAGATGGCTTCTCATTGCACCCCCTTGTTGACTATGGAGTTTAATGTATGGAAAAATTCTATTATATTGGTCACAGCCTTCTGCAGAAACTGTCAGTTGTGGGCCTGATCTGTAAATCTGAAGCTGACAAAAAGGCTTGGAATCAAATGCCATGTTGATCCACCAAATGGCACTACCAGCCACCGTGTTTACTTGAAGTGTAGGTTGTGTTAAGTGAGTGACATAACTTTTCATTGTCATTTTCTTTATATGCAGTTCTACTGGTTTAAATGTGAGCATGTGTAGCAGTGTCACCCCTTACAGTAGTAAATGTGAACAGCAGTGTCACCTGGCTCATCAAATAGTAACTACTGGGCTGTGCATGTTACCTGTTATGTTTTGAGGGTTTTTTTTCCTATGGTGGTTGTTTTTTTGTTTTTTGTTTTTTTTTTTTTTTTTGTTTTGTTTTGTTTTGTTTTTTTTTTCTTTGTCCTACTTCTTATTTATTAAAAAGAGGCAGAAACTTCAGTAGCCTGATGTTCTTTCCTTGGTTTATCTATGTAAACAAATGTCAGGTTGCTCATAATTGATCCTGACTGACAATGTACTTTCCCTCAGGTCAGTTCTTTTGTGGAAGATGCCAAAGCCTGTCTTTCTTTAAAGTATAAAAGCCTGTGTTTGATGTGAATAGAAATTGTTCTGGGAATGACTGTGCAGAGCAAGATTACATGGTGCAATTTTAATTACATTGTTCTCAGCAGTGCTACTTGTCTGATCTTAGTGTGAGAGTCAAAATTCAAACCAAGGTTGTTTGGTTCTGTAACTGTTAGTCAAGTGCTGATATTGTGTGAAAGACAAGACCGTAAGTTGAGCAAGTTTAGAATCCAGCAGAGTTTTGAGAGGTGGCTTTCCTCATTAATCTTAGAAGTTTTGTATTTTAGCAGGCTGCAATTAAGTGGTTGATTTTTCCATGGTTTATAGAACGATCTTTGTGTTGGAATTGGCTTGAAGCTTGAGTAAAACAACTGCTTAACTACCAACTAATTTTGCAAATTTAAATGTAATTTAGAATTTTTGAAGGCATTCTGGAAAGCTATTCATAAACTGTGTCCAAGGGCTATATTTTAATAACCCAGTTTTTAGACTGAGGACTGAAAAGGAGTGTAAGTCTGTCATTTGTGTGTTCATTGGATATGTCTGGAAAAATCAATTTCTACTGGTGGCCCTTAAAAAAACTTTAAGGGAACTCACTTGAGAGAACTTGGCAAAAAGCACTGAGAGAAATTGTTATTTCTCTGTCAGGTTCATTGATGGAGAAGATGAGAAGGCAAAAGAATTTCCCTTGGAAACAGGGGGAACTTTATTTCAGTTTTTCATTGGGAAAGTTGAACAGTCCATGGAATAAATGGTTTGAGCAGATTTTCAGGCACGGTATTACTCATTCAGCAGCTGGGAAAATAGGCCAGCAACCTACAGTATCCATTTTGAAAGGAAAATATTACACAGTGGATTTATTACTCACTCTCATTTCCTTTTATGTATTGTAAATGATGTGTCATTCTCTATTTCTGAAACAAACTCCTACCACTGAGTGCTATTTGGAAATTAGTTGCACATGGCACAAGCTGAAAGCTTTTATTCCTGGGAACGCCTTTTAATAAAACATTATTGTATATCAAGAATTATTATCAAGAAGATTATTCCAGAAGGGCAGCTGTATGTAGATGTCCATGTATTTGGGATTCTGTTTTTTATTGTTTCTTAGCATGTACTGACCAACAGTTTCGCTTCTTAGGAGAGTGTTGAGGTTAGAAAGAAGTCTAGGCAACTCATGGTTAAATTACAGATTAGCTGTAATTTCAAACAAAGCCAAGACCCAAGATTGAGAAGATGGAGGCAATATTGCCTCTGCACCGTATCTGTGGGTAATGTGTAAAAAGCACTTTGTATTGATAGCTCATTTAATGAAAAGCTTCTGCACTTTGACTTCTTGTCTCAATGTACTGCTAGAGCAAGACAGACATATCAAGCAATAGTTTTTCTCCCATCTCTGAAAAAAGCAAGTACATAAGGGTGCACATGGCTGCCATGGATTTGGTATAGGACAAAAAATACTGTATTAGAATAGAGATTTATTCTTCTACCCTCAAATCATTGAGTTCTTTCCACTTCCCACTGAAGGAGTGGACAAAGCATCCATTCCTCCAGTGAGAGCCTGTATTTCATTTCTGTCATTTAATAAGCTTTCTTGCTAACGGCCCAAACTTCACATAAACGTAAATGTGTGCATAATTTAGCAAATCTTCCGTTCATCTAATAGTATATCATAACTTCAGTGAAGTTAAAACTTGAAGAAAACTGGTCTTAGTTGAGCATTGTCAGAAGCTTGTGTCACCAAAAAAAAAAAAAAATTAAAATAATAAAATTAAAGAGGAAACAAGGAGTTATGACACATCACATTAAGAAATGACAGATCACTGTAATTATAACAAACCGACCTTGAAGACAAACACTTTTAATTGTGAAGTTGAGGGGAAAAAAATCCTCATGACCTGGGGCTAATTGTCTAGTTAACTGAAAACCCTTACTAAATAAACTTGTGACTTTGGAGACATTTTAAAAACATCCTGGTGTAAATAAGGTACTTTCTGTGCTGGTTGCACTGTAGCTATTTCCTGTGAGTGATTGCTTGTTGTTACTTTTTGACATCTGCTGACAGCAATTTATTTACATAGTTAAATCTCCTGGGACACTGTTTCTTCTGCTGAATACAACCTCAACTGATTAGTTTTCAATAAATTACATATATCAAGAAATTTGGTTTGGGTAGCACTTAGGGTGACTGCTGGAAGATCAGATGTGTGCTTGTGCAGAAGCCAAGAAAATTTATGGTCAGTAGCACACTGCCTCAGCCAGCATTCAAAGGAAATTATCCACTATATCCCACTGGAAATTCTTGTACAAACTCAGACTTCTGTCCCATCTCCCTCCACTACAGGGATACAATTAATTTCATATCGACAAACTTCTCAGAGCAATTTGCAGAGCCACAATGTATTGAACACATTTGAATGTCTTTGATTCTGTCTGCTAGCCTCAGACTCAGCCAGTGAAGGCTTTTTAAGAATCGAAAGTTGATTTCATCTCACATCCTCCTGGGGCTCTTAGTGAAATGTTATGTAAATCTGCTAAAATGGAATAATATCGATCATTTGCATTGCAATGGGAAGCCCTTTCATTGAAACTACCAAAGTTAAAGAGTCTTTTCTACATATTGCTTCTGGGGTTTGGGTCACTTGAACTATTCAGAATCAGTGCGATGCTAACAGTGAAGCGTCATATTCCTGCACAGATGTGACGGTTCCTTTGAGACTCTGGCTCCACAAACGTAGCGTCGATTTCTACCCTCTGTGTTTACAAAGAAACAACGGCTCCAGTTAAACTGAACTATGTGTTGTGCTCAGATCAGTGACTGTGATATAACATCTAAAGTTTTGATTTTTATTTTCTTCTTCAGACGTGCTCACTGACATCATATTTTAGTTGAAATAATTTTTCTCTAGGGCTTAGAGCAGAAGACACGGTATTACCATGCCTTATAATGCAGCCACTGACCCAGGAGATCAGTCAATAATGTGTCTACATTGTAATGAGTAAGTCAAGATAACTTCCAGCTGAGAACAGCTCATTACAACTCCTTCTACTTGATTAGATTTTTTTTNTTTTTTTTCCCCTAAATGAGATGCCAGGCAGCAAAAGGACGTGTGAAGGTATCATGTAATGTGAGCTGGTGAAGCCTCCGGGGGGCAGAAGAGGATGCCTTCAGTTTTCATTGTTCTGTTTGTATTTTTCCCGTAATTTCAAACAGAGAGAGACTGCTGATGGAGCCCTGTTGGTGGAATAAATCTGCTGAAGAACACAAGAAGCCATTGAGGGATCTTTCTTTCTAGGAGAAAGGGGAAAGAGTATGGTGGGAAAAGGCAAGCAGATGCAATGACGTATCTGTGCTGAAAAAATCAGGAATCCTTGAGTTTGGTGCCAATGGGAGCTGGTTTGCTCACAGGGTACTCTGTGCTCTGTGAAAATACTTGCTGTAATCCCAAATAGCAACCCCAGTGCTGCAGGGCTAATGTGTTTTGTTTCAGAGCTGGGCTGGTAAAACCGGTGATGCTTCTGGTTTTGGTGCAGGGTTGTTCAGCTCTAGCTCAGGGTACCTGATGTGATACTCTTTTATTTGTTCTCTTTCTATTCTTCTCCCTTCTGCTGTTCAGATAATCTTGCAGAAAACCAGCAGAAATAAACCTCTCTGCCAGAGTCCATGTTCCAGAGGTGTTTTTGAAAGTATCTGAAAGGAAGGGAGAGAAGCTGTTTCTCCTAATTGACAATATTGTTGGCTTGAAAAGCAGGATTTCTCAGCTACCTTTGTCATTAGCGGGCGTAACAGTTTCCTCTTTTGTTCTTGGATGGAATTAGTTTGTCCAGATGAGTTGGTTCCCGGTAGATTTCATCCTCTTTGCATTGACAGGATAATTCATCTCTTGAAGACTCATAACACCGCACTTCTATTAGTGTGTGTTGAGCTGCTGTGTGACACCCTGTGCCAGAGTCAGGCATTCGACAGTGTGAGGAACACTGTCACATGGTAGCCCGCTACCATCTCCTTAGTTACTGGCCTGTTGTTTTCAGTCAGCGTCAGTGTTTATTGCTAAGAAGAGCTTTGCTACCTCATGGTAACTTATGAATTTTTATATAAAGCAAGAGCACTCAGAAGCATTTCCCTTTGCTTCAACCCTCACTTTTCTCTCTCTGTAGTTAATGAAGCTCAGCTTTGCCAGTTTCTGTCTAACTTCTGTATTTGCTAATATCTTTGAGCAGGGAGGACTTTTTAGCAGAGCTGAGCACTCCCTGCTAAGCTGGAAAGTTAAGTTGCCTTTGTGCAGCTGTAATGTGTTTTTCTTGCATCTCTAGACCTGTCACAGGTACAGCTTCCAACTTGCGGCTGCAATATCATCCTGTGTATAATTTCCTACCCTTTTCGACAAGTAACTTTAGATGATATTTGCCTGATGCTGTAATTCCCACTGATTTGAACAAGGTTAGATTGTCTTCACAAAAAGGATCCTTACCTTCATTGATTAATTAAGACTGTGTTGTTTGTGTGTTTGGCATGTATTTTCAATGTGAAATTTCTTCACTGAGGAGCCATTTTATTGCTAGCTATCATTCTCTATATGTCTCTACAGATATTTTCATGTTAGTTAAAGGTTTTGTGTGCTTATAGATAATATGTATTTAATTACTCAGAATACCTCTGTCAGAGAGAAAATTATGCATTCTGTATTTCTGTTCAGAACAAATTAAACTTCTGAGAGTTAAACTCAGATAGATTACTTTGGAATAGGGCTATATCAGCCTAATATATGCTTTTGAATATAAGAAATCTATTTCAGCTTGTTTTCTTTTTACATAGTTTACAAGAAATCCAACTGCTAACCTTTTCAGTGTTTTAAAATGGTATTCTTTAAAACAGCTGTGGTTCATTATCATAAATATCACAGTTGTGTAGAAACCTCACATATGTGGCATATCATAACAGTGAGAATGGGATGAGCCAAAATCATGAATCCCAGGAACTTGAGATTTCTTGCTGAGATCTGTGAACGGTAATATTTCCAATTGCAACTTCAGTTTCCCATCGTTACAGTAATGGACTTGGGATCTTGCATAAGAATCCTTTTTCCAACAGGTCCTTTGATGATAAGCTCAAAGTCAGGTACTAAAGCCTTGGGATGCATGCAGGTATTATTAATAATGAATATTGCTCAGTGGACAAAAATATTCTGTGTGATTCACATGTGAATAAGCTTTCTTACATAAAGGAGTAAGAGTTCTATATAGGAGGCTGAGAAATGAGCAGAGGGTGATGAGTGACATGTATGTTGTTTTTCATTGGGAGATGCTTGGCAGTATTTTCATTTTGCTTGCATGGAGTTTTGGAGCCTGTCTCATACCATATGGCATATTAAGCACAATAAAGATGTTCATTTGGCAGCTGGAGCATGACTAGGAACATCAAAAGAGTCATATATGTATCAATAAATGGAGAACTCTGCCTTCAAGTAAATAAATATTAGATCATTGGTTTAATTGCCTATTGAGCTCTTACAATGAGACAAAATCACTAGTCACGTCTGGGGTAGCATTCTCAAAATTTTAGTTTAGGGCTATAGCTGAACAGTTACTATTATTAATTTTTTGCACTTCTGGAGCACCTTGAGCACCAAACCAATCATTGTGTTGCAAGTGCTGTACAGACACAGAGCAAACGTGTGGTCTTCACTCTGAAGAGCTTACAATCCAGTTCCTTTAGCTCTAACACAAAGTGAGTGTGCAGGAGGACCTGGGAAGTTTTAGTGTGTGTGGCCACTCTCACCAGGCTGCTATTTGTGACCAATCTGTTGTAACACAGCTGGGTAGTCAGAATAATGCCAGTTATCCATCTCATGGCTTGCCTCGCACCTCATTTCTGTGACAAATGCATGAACATCATAAACATATCCTACATCATAAGGATCATACATCACCATGGTTGTTAAGCAGCAAAGTGCTATATATTGGGAGATCACCTCTTCCTTTTAGGCAGACTGTCTGGTCACCCCAGTCCAGGAGGTGTCATCATTCTGATAAAGTTCACATTTGCCCCTAACTTCAGACTAGGGATTTTATCTAAGGCTATTGTTCTCTTCAACACTGAACAATTGGCTTCAGCTTCATCTCTGGCCTTTGGGTCTCAATAAGCTTCAACACTCTCTATCCTTATGATCACTTCATCTACTTCCACCCACTTCTAATTTCTCTCCTCCATATCAGAACTTCTCAGGGCCTTTTCATTTTCTTTCTCTCTCCTTGCTATTAACCTCATCCAGTTTCTCTCTCCTTGCTATTAACCTCATCCAGTACTCTTGTTTCTGTGGTAGAACTGGGAATTGAAAGCATCAGTGCTTTTGGATGAGATATGCTAAGCAAACAGTTTCCAACCTTCAAACAACTCTGCTTCTGCCCTTGTTGGAAAAAGTTGCAGGGATTTATAAAGCAAGGTCAATTGATGAGCAAAATATAAAGGGTCTAAAAGTGTCAAATTCATAACTTCAAGGGAATATAGATCTAAGTACTTCTCCTGATTCCATGTGTTGGATCTGCATGTGGTCTTTGAATTTCTGAGATGCACGCAGATGGCAGCAATGCAGAAATCTCAATTTTTGTGAAAGCTGAGCAGCAAGGTGGGAGAAGTGTACTCCCAGCCAGCGTCACCTCTTTTCTGGAAGCACAACATGGCATGGCCACTTTTTGAATGTGACCCGTAACGTTTGGCTGGGTGATGCTATAGCTCTGCATATGACATTTGTTTTTAAGTGATTGCTTGTTACTCCTGATGTAAATAATTTCTTAGAGAGTGATGCCAGATTTTTCCAGTTGTAAACTATTAATGACAGTAGATCACCAGCATTTTTTGACTATGAGAAGCACATACTTATTCAATAAAACAAGGTGCCTACCTAAGACCCTGCTAATTTCGAGTTGGGGTTTTTATTTTGTTTGTTGTTGGTTGTTGTTTGGTTTTTTTTTAAGGGAGTAAAAGAATATGTTAAAAAAGCATCTACTCATAATTCATCAAGGCAGCAATCTATACAGCGATTAGTATAGAGGTTTGCAACTTCCCACATTTGTGATGACAGGGAAATTTTGTCTTTTTTTTTTTTTTTTTTTTTTTTTTTTTTGGTGGGTTGATAGCTTTAGGAGATTGCAGCTAATCTGTTAAGATGCCTGTCATATCACCAACATAAATTGCACCGGGTGGTTTTACACCGGGGAGGCCTTGCTAACAGAGAGCTTTCCATCAAAATCCTACTGTTGTGAGCACAGGACCCTTTCTGCAAGCGGTTCCTGGCCCTGGAGAGCAGCCGGGGCTCGGAGTGGTGCAGGCACTAGCACGGTTTCAGCACAGTAAAATTGCTTTAAACTGCTGCTGCTCCCAAATTCTCTGTCTGTCCCCTACTCCCACCCCACTTTTACTGCAAGCAGAGGCCCGCGACATGATGGGCTGAGATAGGTTTGTCTGGAAGGATTGGAGTATCTGAGGGGAAAGAGCTTTTTGTTTTGTCTTCTATTTATAATCCTTCTTGCTTTCAGCAAAATTCAATGAAATGGCAAATGGGCTGATGCAATTCTGGTTTCTTATCCCACTGTGAATCCAAGGATAGTTCTCTTGCCCTCAAGTAAAGCCGAGGAAATGGGTGCAGCTTTTAGTTAAAAATAAGTAAGCAAGCCTAAAACCTGGGCAGAAGCAGATCCTTCAGGTGCTGGGATAATTTTTACACAAGAGACTGAGGTGACTACAGGGTTTGGAAACTCTTCTCGGGAAAGAGGATCACAACTTTGTATTTTAAAATCCCACCTCAGGCTTGTACAAATGCCTTTGTTGAGGTACCGAGTGTGCGGGTGCTGGCCAGGGCTGCAGGGCCCCTGTGAGGGCTGGACAGAGCTGGTTCCAGGCAGTTCTGCAGCTGCCCTGCAACAGGGCACAGCTGAGCCCACTCATCGAAGCTGGTGGTGCCTCAGGGTGGGGGTGTTTAAGAAAGGAGCAAAATGCTGCCTGCAGCTGAGGGGGAAAAGTGTGCAAGAGCAGTGTGAGCTCTGGGGAAGGAGGAGGAAGAGAAAGAAGAGGGAAGGGTTCTAGGTGCTGGAGCAGGGGTTCACTGCAGCCCTGAAGGACCCCAGCTGGGAGCAGGCGGGGATGTCCTGAGGGAAGCTGCAGCCCGTGGAGAGTGGCCCCAGGCCAGAGCAGTGTGAGGAGGAAGGAGCTGCAGAGAGGAGCTATTAGGTATTGAGTTCATTATCTTTCCATGCTGCCGAGGGAGAGGGGCTGGGAATGAAGGAGTGCAGCTGAGCCTGGGGAAAAGCAGGGAGGAGGGAAGGTGTGGCTTTAATTTTGTCTTTTTGTTACCATCCAAAGCTGTTGTAATTGGTAATAAATTAATTTTCCTCAAGTCGAATTTGCTTTGCCTGAGGTGGTAATTGGTAAGTGATCTCCCTGTCTTTATCTTGATCTGTGAGCTTTTTCGTCTGTTTCTCCGCCCATCCTGTTGAGGTTGAGGAGTGAGACAGGAGCTGGGTGGGCATCTGGACACAGCCCAAGGTCAATCCACAGCTGTTGATTTGGCAAATAGTGTCCCATGTCTCATGTTCTGTGCCTTATTCTGAATTTTGGATGTTTGCTTTTTTTTTTTTTTTTTTTTTTTTTTTTTTTTTTTTTTTTATTTTTTTTTTTTTTTTTGCTTTTGGTTTATTTTAAATTTTACCTTTTTCATCAATATTCATCATAACATGAAGTAGCATTCAAATTATGTAACCAGCAACAGTTCTTGCCTGTGGTGGTTCTACTCTGGGATTCAATCCCAGTGAATGCCCAGAGAGGGAAGGATCCCCGCAAGGCCCTCTGGCAGCCTTGTCTTCCAGTGGGTATGTCTGGAAATAGATGCAAAATGTGCTGAAGAGGATATTTGTGTAATTTCCCGGGAGTGTTTTTAGGCCATCCAGTATGAGATTCTGTGTTTTAAGACCACTTATAGATACTACATAGTCAGAAAAAGCTTAGGTACCGGGCAAGCTGTGAGAGAACCTGGGATTGTTATTTTTTTTAAAAAACAGTGACTGAAAACAGTGTCTATACAGTGAATTTAAGCAATTATGCAGAGTGCTTTATTTTCAGTAAAACTCTATTGTCTTTGTCTATATTCATTTCTGAAAATGTAATGCAGTTTTAAAAGATGCAGTAGCAGTGAAATGTAAAGTCAAAATAGCAAGAGTATGCAGATAAGTGAAAAGTCTACAGCAGCAGTAACTCAAGGCGCAGGTAGGGAATGCAGATCAGATTGCCTGCAAAAAAACCCTTCACATGCAAGTACATTGTTCAAAGATGTCAAAACCTGAAAAGCTCACTTAGCAATTACAGGTTTGTGGTGAAGACCTCTTAGTCATATAACTGGTAATTACATCATTAATATTTTCCCCAGTATTTTGTGCAAAGTGAATCTACTGGACTCGGAGAGGAACTTGAGGGAAAGTCTCAAACCTTTTTTCTCTCTTTCTGTCAGCCTTCCTCAATATTTCAAAACTTCCATGTAAAGTGAAACGGGATTATTGACAGCTGCTGTTTATTAAAAGTTCTCATTTTCCTCAGTTACACTGATAATGCAGCTCATGCACTATATCACAATCCTGGTAATTTGTAAGAAATGTTGTAGTTTGTTTTTCTGTTATGCAATACTTTTGCAGTTCACTGTGAAACTGACTATCTCTAAACAACCGGTTCAAACATAAAGATTTACTAGGTATCTGAAACTCCATTGCCAGCAGAAGAGCCTTTAGAGGTACTGGGTTACAATGAGGATAACAAGGTCTCTACTGCTACTGCCCAATTTGTAGAACTAGGTGCGCTTTTGATTTGAGTGATCCCAAAGTGTTAATTTACAAAGTGTTTTGTGTATCTCCTGCGTGCCCAATTAGCTTGTCAATATCTCTTCATTCCACTGACAGTGCATATTTGCAAGATTTGCCTATGAATTACAGTCAAATATAAAACTTATTTGAAGGTTTTTCCACTTAGTCTTTTACCTAAGACATTTATTCCTGAGATCTGTAGACAAGCTAATAACTATGTTTGAAGTCTGTGTTTTGAAGTGGATACTTATAATTGTGTTTTTTTTTTCTTTTTTTTTTTTTTTTTCTTTTTTTCCCCCCAGTGGAATTTGATGACTGCAAGGGGAATAACAAATTGAACTTCGAAGTTTCTAACCCAGACTTTAAGGTGGAACACGACGGGTCTTTAGTTGCGCTAAAGAATATATCAGAAGCTGGCAGAGCCTTGTTTGTCCATGCGCGGTCTGAGCACGCTGAGGATATGGCAGAAATTTTGATTGTTGGACCAAATGAAAAACATGGTGCATTAAAGGTAAGATAAATACAAATGACTAGAAGAAAGTGCCAAGGAGATGCTGTTAGATATTTGTGCCTTCTAAAACTGTAAGCATTTCTAATCTTTTAGCAGAGAGATCAGAATTAGTCTTCAATCCAGATATTGCTGAATGTTTTAGCACTTTGTTTAATGTAAAATACAAATTTTCCAGGTTTGAAGGATGCATTACAACTTCAGGTGTAAACACTAAGCATTCATAAAGAATTGGTTCAAATGAAAGAGCCCAAGTATGAAAACTGGTGGGTTCTTCTGGTGTATGTTATCTGGATAACAACAGTTTGGCCATAACAGAAAATGGAAAATCATAGTCCAAATGTGTAATTTAGAATTTGCACACAAATAGCACCGTGTTTACACGCTCTCTGATTTCTGTTGCACCGCGGAACTGAATGCCATGTCCTTTGTTCTCAATTTTTGTATCTTGGTGTCATACTATGGGGAAAAAGTGCTTCAGAAATTGAGTGTTTACTTCACACCCTTGAAAGTAATAAAGGGAAATGTGATGTAGCCTTCACTTCTGTGTCATGGCATTTAAGAGAGACGCTGGCAAGATGGTGGCTCACTAGGCGGTTAAGCCTGGTACCTTTGTAGATGTAGAATTGCAAGGAAATACAAAAAAAGCTGTTTTAAAAATGACTGACCTATTGTTTTATTTTGGTATTTTGATTTTCACCTGCCACCAGCCTTCTCATATTTCCAACAATAGCTTAGTGTAAGTTAATTCTTCCATTTCTTCCATTAAAAGAAAAAAAAAAAAAAAGAAAAGCTTTAGGGGAAAGGTTGAACAAACATTTGAAAATTCTTGGCTGGGGAAGGGTTTTGATCTGCACTTTAAGCAGCACACAGTGGGAATATAGATTGTCAGCTGCAGAGAAACTACCAGAATGTGTAACCGCAGAGAGCTCATCAGAACAGTTAAATGGGAGTTAATTTTATTTAAATACACTGTTTCTTCACAAAGTTTAAATTTGGACAAGGTCACACTTGAGAAGAATCTCTTACATAGTGGAGCTGTAGAGTTAGGACCATGTAATGCCAAATTCAGAGTAGAAAAAATACACATGCAGGAGCTGGGCACCTGGCTGTGCTGTGTCTCAAACTAGGAAGGCATGCTCCTTCTGGTGCATTCACAAGAATGTTTGAATGATTTTGTTTTCAGTGTAGGCTTTGAAACCTTATGAGCAATTTCAAAATGGGGATTCTCATTCTCCAGTTAGAAGTTACTGAAACGACAGAGGAGTCTGAGACATCTCTGACAGGAGGCCTGGAGTTAAACTTCAGGGGATGGGTTTATGTGTGAAGAGCTGACTCTCTGAGAATCATGTTCTGGAGTTTTATTCTGGTTTTCTCAGAGAAGCAGCCCTTTGGTGTCAGTGTAGAAGTTACAATCTAGGGGAAATCTTGTCTCATAAATAGGAATTAATAGATGTGTATTTGCACTAACTGTGACATAGCTTTGTCAGTGACCTTTTCTCTTTGTGTCCTATTTGGGTTCTGAGTAGTCTCCCCTCAAAATGTTCCAGAAATATTAATTAATGCCTACTGTTGAAATCTATCACCAGACTACATTCAAATGCCAAGTCTAATTTGGCCTCACTCCTGAATTCTGTTTCAACCACTTTGTTGCTTCAGAGAAAGAAAACCAGTCTAAATCTGGCATGTTCTGCCACTTGACAGTCTTCTCTCATAGCTCCTCAAAGCAGTATCACAATGTCATCCCATCAATCCTTTATGGATTTTGATATTTATCTCAAAAGGAGATGATTACCTGTTTAGTATGGTGATCCTTGGTGTCTGCAGTGCCATGGCGAGTTGTATGAAGCATCCATCTAGTGAAGATCATGCCCTCCTTCACAGGAATATCAAGATCTTTGGGGCTGGCTGTCCTACTCTGGCCACAGCCAGCGCTCTGTAGCTGTTAAATCAGTATTTCTTACAAACCTTTTCAGCTATTATTTGCCTATTTCAAGCACAACACAGTCTTGTCTTTGTGTTTGTCATACTTGAGAAGGATATAGAGATTACAGCATACCATCTAAAGTGATTTTCTGATAAATTTGAACTTAATCCTGTACTTCTGCAGCCCAAGTGTGTTAGCATGGAAGCAGCAGAACTGCTCCATCTGTTTATGCAAGGAGTCTTGGCTAGGAAATGCTCAGATGGAGCCTTAGAAATTCAGCATAATTCTGTAGGGTTAAGATGAGCCCATGCTAGAGCACTGTTTAACATTCAGTACTTAGAGTACAGTACCTTGTTTAATTAGGGGATAAGTAGTTCTTAAGGATTTCCCCATTGCCAGCAACTGCTGTTTCTTTTCTGAAAGCATGTAACCTACATCTGTGAAATCCCATTGTTAGTGTTTCTAATTGCAGATTCCCAACATGTTTGGAAATGACTGACAACAATAATCTCTCATGTGCTGACTGGCAGTCTGAGCTTAGGAAGAGAGAGCGTAATTCCTAAAACTTTGTGATTGCTACCATCCATATTTTGGATGAATATTGAAAATATTTAGGGGGAGCAGTGTACAGCGTGCAGAAAATCTTTTGATATTATAGTAGTGGAGGAGTGTGGTTCTTTCCTGCTGAAGGTGTGGGAAGAATTCAGCTGGCCTCACTGGTCAGCTGGTCTGGCATCAATAACTTTAACTTCGTGGCCATAGTGTAGCTAGTGGCTGTTAGAGTGCCACCTAATATCGGTGGCTGTTAGAGTGCCACCTAATATCTAACTCTGCCTTTTGAGTCTTACTCTTCTGCCAGAAGAATATTAGACCTGCAGAGCCTGCAGCTTTTTATCGCAAGGTGTCCGTGCCTAAAATATGAGAACATAGAGGGTTCCTCAATGTTATCAGCCAAATTTGCTGTTGCTCTCTGATCACAGAGTCTTTTGCAGGGTCTAGTGATAGAAGAGCAGATACAGCACCGCTGCTTTTGCAAATGTCTTGATGTTTCTGCAGAATATACCCTTAAACCCATGAATGTTTGTACCTATAGATATCTGCATATATGCTATTGAGAGAAAAAAATCTGTACATCAGAATACAGTTAAATTCCTTTCTACAACCAGCTGTTAGCACCCCTTTGCTCCTACAGTTTTGGCTAGATATATTGGTTTCTGTTGGTCTCGACAGAACAGCTTATTCCCGAAAAAAACTAGTGTCATTTTGAGAGGCCTGTGGAATATGAGTGCACCGAAGAGTTGCCATAGGCCTGTGGAAGATGTAACATTACAGTGTGTCATCTGTTTCATAGTTATGCGTTATGTACACTCTTGTAGCCTCAGGCAATCAGTGCTAAATGAACGAAATGAAGTTCACTTGCTTTCACCATGGGGTAGCGCTGGTGATGCACGTACATCTGTGCTTACGCTCTGCTTTACACGTTGGTGACTCGATACCCTTTCACACTGTCAGGACTTGAGCGTTTGATGATATTAAAAGGGATGGAGATATTCTGATTCACCCAGGATTTCCAAAGTGAACTTTGGGTTCATGGTGAATAATTCATAGAATTGCGAAGGTTTTTAATGGGAAAATAAATCACTTGTAAATCCTAGTTGGAAACAAACTAACCAAGCCGATGAACAGCAATAATTCTTTCTTTTTTTTTTTTTTTTTTTTTTTTTAATTTTTTTTTTTTTCAATGCTTGGCCCCTGCTTGTT
>VXBJ01004841.1:65978-118788 GCA_013400055.1 Nycticryphes semicollaris | reverse complement strand
ATCAATATTTTTTTTTTTTTTTTTTTTTTTTTTTTTTAATTCATGTCTTATTCAATGCCTGGTCCCTGCTTGGTTTTATGGAAATAATAGAACAACCCAAAGTTGTGAATTTGATCACATCTGTGAATTTGACCAGATGTTAGTAGATTTGTTTAGAGTCTGGTTTTGTGGAAGAATGAAAGTGTAGCCAATCTTTTGTGAAGTGTCATAACAGACTGTGAGTTGCAAAATGTGGCAACCTGGGAATTGATCTGTGTCCTCCAAGGCTAAATAAAATGGTTCTCCTGTTCTGTGATCTAATGCTGGTTTTAATGAATATGCCCTTAGTACACTGGGAGCTAACCATCTTTTTTTGCCTTTCTGTGTGTGTTGGCAAAATGCAGCCTTTCCCCCCCCGCCCTGTGCAGCAAAGGGAGTTATTTAGGACATTTATTTGTTACAGCATCACAGACACAGTGTGAGGGGTTGGAGGGGGAGTGAGATATCAAGAGTTTGGCACCAAAGCAGATAAGAGGGCAGGCAGATATTCAGAAATTCCAGGCTGGTAGTAACTTCACTGTATGGTGCTCAGCAGTCTTCCATACAGAAGGATGAAATGATTAAATAGGAACTGTCAAACCCTCAGGACACTTCTCAGGCACTAGATGGAAAAGGAAAAGGAGAAAGAAAAGAAGAGATAAGAGGGAGGAGCACACCCTGAGACAGCATGTTGTAGACGATGTTTAAAATAATTTCCAGCAGTAGTTCAGGTTGAAGGAAATGAAGTTGCTCTAGTCCTGCTACTCTGTCCAGTCCAGTTTGTTACAGCTAGGGGCTAGTCGGATATGCTGCTTCTACTTTCCCCTTTGCCAAACCCTAGCTTTTCCCAACATCAGTACCCTGCTCTGTTTATTATAGCAGGGACAGGAGAGACAGCCTGGCTAAAAACACCCCCAGCCACCTGGCAGATCTGAATTCTGTTTCCTACTCAATCACTGCCTGGATGCGTGTATTTGTGCAAGTTGCTTTACGCCTGTGCCTCTGTTTCCGGAAGTATCAAACAGAAATCATGAAACTAAGCTCCTTGGGTTTCAGTGTTAGCATTTCTTGTTTATGTCCTGTTCTCTGCTTTATCCCTGCAGTATAGAGATTGCAAATTCTATTGATATGAGATAAAAAGTGCCTAGAGCCTTAAATCCTATATATATGGCTTTGTGCCTTAGAACAGATGATAAAGGATCAATAATCTTATTATGAATCAGGATTCTCTCACAGAAAAAATATGCACGCAAGGAAGCGTTGAGTTGAGTTTAGTCATCTGGCAGTTCAATAATTTATTTGGAAAATAAGATCAAGAATCAGCCTCTCTGATATAGCAAGCGTTTCTATTAATGTATATTAGCATTTTCTCAGTTTAGAATTGAGTTCCAAATAGGCTGAAAATGACTGTGCAAAAGTATGAAGATAGACTTTCACATGAGATATTGACAAACAGCCTAGAAGAGTTTCATATTATTAGATTTTGCATATATCAGTTGCTGCAAAAAGTAATGCACTGCACAAATAAAATACCATGTTTTGCATTTAATTTTAAGGCACAGCATAAAGTAAGTCACAGGGTACATCGATATCTATGTTACACTTACGAGTTATACTGATCAAAGCAGGATATAGAATACCATTTTGTTCAGAAAAGCTGGAGGTGTTTTGCCTTTCAAGGTGTCCTTCAGGCATGTAAAGATGGGATTTTTTTAAAGAGCAAACAAAAGAAAATTCATCATCTCGCTTTTGTGTTCAGTTTGGCAAAAAGCTTCACGTAGTAATGTTCTCTTACTAGCTGTTAAATGATTAACTAGTTAGTACTTCTTTTACTTTTGTTTATCATCACACTGCAAACCTATTGACTTGGAATTCATGCATAAAAAGCTGAGGCATAAGTGATTTTAGAATTTAATACCTGTGTGTTGATTCTATTTTGGTAATTTACTTTTCCTTCCTTTAGTCACCAGTGAAAGGATGCAATTTTTTATATATATGTATTTTTTTTTTTTAAAGTCTTCAATGCTACATTGCGGGTTTCACAGAATACATCTTAATTAATGTCAATGAAAGCAAGACCTTGTTCTCATCAATGGGTTATTCTGCAGTATCATTTAGCTGCCTTTTTGGCTATATTTTTATAAAAATCCTCTGTGTGGACCACTTGCTGCTGGGGAAACAACAAAGAGCTCCTTTTATATAAGAAATGTTCTTAACCACTGAAATAAGCTATTTTCCATAGAAATTCCAGTCACCTACTTTCCGTTTTTATCCTTCAGCCTGATCCAAAACCTGCTGAAATAATCAGATTCCAGCAGACTTTAGATCAAACCCTCCACGCAGGAGTTCTGTCTGACAGTGCCGTAGGGACGTGACTCCTGTACCTCTTTGCTGGCCTGTTTCTGAGTGACCCTGCAAGTCCCATGGCAGTGCACAGCAGTTATGATTTTTCATATATAGCCACGTCCCCTCTTTTACTCAGCTCTGCAGCAGAGCCTCACTTGTACAGATAGGCTTGTGCTTTCCCTCAGGCCTGCACTGAATTTATCTTTCCAACTTAACTCTGCGGATTCCCACCACCAAAGAAATGCAGGTTTCATATACACTGGCTTTGGAGTTTGCTCTGACAAGGATCCATTTATCTGAGAATTATTATGGTGCCAAGAGATGTGGCAGTTGCCATAGCAACAATTACATATTGTGTTGAATACCAGAGTAAATACTATAAAGAACATGAGCCACTGGTGGTTTTCATTAATTTAACATTCCTTTTTTTGGGCAAAGTGTATCTGGTAAGTTTATTCACTCGATGTATAAAAGCTTAGATCAAACGTGTGGGCTAGTTTTCCTTCTCTTTCTCTCAGTGCGCAACTTCAGCATGTAAATGAGAAGCACTTGGTTATTTAAGGAGAGAAAAATGGTCTTATAGACTGGAAACATGAATAATTGACTGTGAAACAAGAAGGTGTTAGCTTCTGTGAATGTTCAGTGCTTTTCTCTATGAGTAACCTACATTCAGATTTTATGTGAACTAGGGATGTATTTATCCAGGAAAAGCGACTTTGTGCTCTTCAGTAGTAAGCAGAGCTCAGACAAGTATAGAATGCATTTACCTGATTCAAAGGTGAAATGAGATTATTTTTGAAACAAATGCAAACTTCACTAATTATTCTAAATTCTTAAAAGACTAATGAAAAATGACAAGCAAAAATATTTTAAATGAATGAAAATATTTAAAGTCGTAATTCCTTTCAGCCCTGAATGGCATTTGGACTTCAGTTACTTCTCCCTGCAGTAACAGGTATCATCCACAGGATATTTTCACTATTGCTTTTGGTGTAAACTGAGGGTTTTTGTGGAAGCTCAGAACCAAATGCAGTTCTGGAAAGCAACCAATTTTATTCTAGTTTCTTTTAAAATGCACTTAGGTCTTATCCTTTATCCACAAGATTTAATGGCAAAGCTTCCATAAATCTCAATAAGAGATATTATTCAAAGATTGTTGAAGTCTTTTATCTGAACTAAAATACACCCTGACAGAGTGCCAAGAAAATACCTATTTACTTCTTGCCCCTATAACAATTTTATGAGAGTTTGAATGGTAGATGAGCTGTGTGAAGACATTTTGAATCAAATTAGCTTCTTTTTATGATCCAGGATGCCAACTGTCCATACGTTAAAAAAAAAAAAAAAAATCCATTAAATTTTGTGGATGAGTGGTAAGTCATACATTGAATTTTATTTTTTTTTCCCAAGTTGTTATTGTTCTGAGTCCAACCTGAAAGTATTCTGATGATCTAGAGAAAAATATGCCAAACCTATGCGTTAATCTCCAGAGACTGATGGAGTTGTGTTGAAATTTGTGCCAGTGGTGTGGGGAACATTTTAAAAGGAACCATTTAGAAAAGGTTTAAATTTAAAATTCATTGTAGTAAATGAGGGTATAAGTGTGAAAGCAACAGGCTAAGCATGATTTAGTAGAACATTAAGCAAGATCATAAAGGATAAGTAGATGTCTCATAGGATGTATAATATCTTTTATTTATAAAGTCGCTTTCATCCTGTAAGATCCTTGAAGTGTAACTACTAAGTACACAGAGAAAGACTATGTGTGTCCATGTCTATATACATGCATCTGTAAAAAGAGATATTTGCACATATATCTTTATTGTTGATACTTCATAGAATTATAGAATGGTTAGAGATGCAAGGGACTTTAAATATTATCTAGATCCACTCCCCTGCCATGGGCAGGGACTCCTCTCACTAGACCAGGTTACTCAAAGCCTCATTCAGCCTGGCCTCAAACACACAGAAGGACCTGTAAGACTTCTGGCAGAATTCTGGAAGAAGAAAAATTGTCCGTTTCTTCCACAGTTGTTCTCTTATCCAGCATGCAGGAATGATGGAGTCAGTGTATGGTAACTATCCCAGTTTCACCAGTGATACTTCATATTTATTAAGGAACAGAGACAATTCCAAGAGGACATCAAACTAAGTTGTGTTGAAAACTAAACTCAAGGTTCTTTTTTGTGTCAAAGGCACAAAACATTGCTGGTGTTTTCCCGCTATCAGGTTTTCCATCAGCTTCCAGAAACAGGGTGAATTTGAGAGAAAGCCATAATAGGAGAAATTATTCACATGAAAAGATGATTTCCTGAGTAAGAATTTAGTCATCTCTCTCCATCAGAGACATCAATAATCATCCCTAACGATTACCCCAGTAGTTCCATGCTGGTTTTCACAAACCTGAAGGAACATTTATTATGGTTATTATAGTAATACCTATCTCAGCACACATCTTAAGCATTTAATGGAGCATCACAGGATAAAAATCTACATTTGTCCTCCCCCAAGAATTGATTCTGCCACTGCAAGGACAGATAGGTCTTTCTGGACCTAAAATTCCTTATTTGTTGATCATCACAATTCTGTTTCTTTTAAAATTATTCCTTTGCATCTTATTTTACAGCTAGTTTTCTGAAGTTCCTAGAATAGCTTGGCAGGTTGAAGAAATAAAAAGCGCAAGAATGACAGAGCTAGAGCTTAGTATAATTTGGTATCTCTATAATAAACAACTCTGCAGTCATCTTGGAGTTACTAATCACCCGGTTCCTCAAATCGTATTTCACCACCAAATCAAACTGAATACCTGTTGCATTAAGCAGTTGATCTATCTTAGGAAAAAAAAAAATAGTTTTACTAGTTGTTTATAATAAGCTCTCTTCCCTCTTACTGAGAAGGCACTTAGGGGTAGTGATTGCACAGGATGAGAGTGGAGGGGCAGCAAATTGGTTTGAGCTGGCTAATTAGTTGTGCTAGGTACAGTAACTGGCCGCTGCTAATACGTTTGGTAGCACTAAAATTCCTCATTGTCCTTCATTATTATGGCAAAGAAAGATTCTTGTTTAAGGTGATTGGCAAACAGATGTACTAGTAAGAAAAGAGAGACTGAATTTTGCCTCTAGCTTCTTAACAACTTCTCTATGACTGTAGTTTGGTGCATAGCAAGAAACAACAAGTTTTCTGGGGACCAGGAATAAATTTGCTAAAATATTTTTAGGAATTGTTCTGGTAAGTGATTTGATTCAAGTTCTAGCAACAGAAAGTCATTTAGTCAGCAACCGTTCAAGCTACCCTGAACAGATACATTTTAATTTACCTGCAAGTCAGCAAACCCCCTTGTGGCTGATGATGTTCAATACTTGTTGAACCATTTGGCATGTGTTTGAACTCAGCAGGAAATTATCTTGAAAAAATTTTGTCTTTCGTTTCTTTTTTATCTCTAGAATTACCTTGTGGTTTTGAGATAAATGAATCCTGGATCTAGTATATGCAGCATTTTAAGATAAGGAATATACTATAATCCTTTCAGAATGAGGGTTAGATCTAGCTCCTGGTGTACCAGCCTTCCTGTGGACTAAACTGCATAATCTTAGTACAATACTGTAGCTTAAGAGGGTCCTTTTTTGCATCATCAATCAGAAATGGGTTAAATGCTTAACTTTACTTAAAGTGTGTGCTTAACTTTACTTAAAGTGCATTTTTCTCTATAATGGTACTAATCACCCTGGAGAACTACTGAATATTTTACGTGGCCAAGTACCCTGTTCTACAGTTAATGTCAAGGCAGTATGGATGAACTTGTTGAAATTTGGAGTGGTTTTCTTGGTGTGTGTGAACTTTGTCTTCAGATTACTCGTATATCACATGAGTATAAATGATAAGATTTTCTGGAGCTTTACTAATAAGAAACCAGGCAACTGAGCATTTTCATATCCTCCCGAAGCCTGACGTCTTTTCAGAGTTACTAGAACAAGCATGGAAAATATATCCATCAGATGAAGACTTACATACTTTGCAGACTTGATGAAAATGATCTGTGAGCTATTAAAAAATAAAAAAAACACTCTGTTTAAAATTCTTCTAGATCCCATTTAATGCTGTATGTTAACATGTTGAATGTTAGTGGGATTTTTTTTCCCTTTTTCTCTTCGGCTTTTTTACAGTATTGAATGCTGTTGTGCTGTATAAAGATTTATCCTCTAATCACCTGCAAGAAAAGGGACAGTACAGGTTGTTTGAAATCTGGAAGACTGTACAAAACTTTCATTCTTGGATATCGACATAGAATTTTTTTTTGTATAGGGATTTCAAGGCTATGATCCTGTGAAGTACTAGGCTGTTTTAGGAGATGTTGAGGACTTTACACTTGCACTAAATTTAGTACATATTGGTATCACCTGATTTTTTTTTGACCTCTCCAAAAAGGAATGCTATTAAGAAATCTGTTTATGTTTGTATTGGTGATAGTTTAAAAGGCTATATCAAAATGCAGAGGGATTCCTTCAAGCACAGCGGTGTGGTGATAAAATAGCAAGTCAGCCCCTTTGAAATAGGGTACTTGGGCCCTCTCGTGAGACAGATCCTTTTGATTTGGATGTATTGAAGTCAATAATAAAAATTCCAGTAAATTCAAAATTCCTGATTGGCTGACTAATACTACACGTTGCAGTTTCTTCTCTGCACGGGAAGAATATTCTCATACCCCTGTGACTTTTTTTTCTTTTCCCTGAAGAGGAAACAAAATGTCAGCTGTTTCCATTTGAGAGTAAATTCATGACTGCTGAAAGACTTGTGTTGGTAGGCAAAGCCCCTGGTGGGACCAGGTGTCCTCAGTCATTGTGCTCCAGCATAGCAGCACGTGGCAACAAGAATATTCAGACTGGATCTTCTGTTCTTATTGCTGTTCTTACTACAAACTATAAAGTCATGCCTCAGATTAAGATGATTATTATACTAGTATCCTGTATTTGATTTGGCGTGTGTTAATCTTGCCAGCCCTTTGCAGCAGAATGTAGCTTCGTGGAGCAGGTTAAGTGACTTTCTGACTTCATTTGCAGAATGCAGGCAACCTTACTTTCTCTGTGCTGCTGTATTGTGTTGTCTTTACGTGGTTTGCTCTCTCCCCCTCCCCCACTTCCAACAGTCACCCTTTGGAAGCTGATATGGTCATTAAAGTCAGAAAAGTCTGTTGTGCTTCATATTGACCCTCAAATGAGCAATTAAGGTGGAATTAAGGAGAAGGGATGTTAAAACTTCAGTTTAAAGATTAAAAGTCAAAGTTGAGAAAATTTGACTCTGAATTTGGCTCACATCTATAACAAACTCATTGATGATGAAGTTAAATTTCTATGTGAGGTAGGCTTCAAGCTATAAGTTACCGGGTTTATTTTAGGCATGATTATTCACAAAACCATGTAATTAATCTGTCATAGGAAAACGTAGAAAGCAGTACACTAAATGTAATCTCCATTAAGTCAACAGGAGTCGTTCCACTGACTTTAATGAGCGTTGAATCTACTCGTAAATCTGCTGTGAGGAGTGTCCAAATCAAAATTTATTTGAGGGTCACCTTGATGTTAATTGTTAGTGGTTCCATGTTGTTTAATTGCCAGGAAAACTGAATGTATTACTAGGACTATCATATGGTATAGTCCTTTCTATTGGATACTATTAACATCAAGTTGATATGTATAATGTTAATTGTGCATAATGTTAGTGAGCAGTCACAGTATGCCAGTTATATTCTGTGTCTATGAAACAGGAAAAAAAAAGAAAATAATTTCTTCAGTGACTTTAAATGTCGTTTGTGCGTCAGCCCTGCAAAATTAATGCTTTTTGATCAAGTAGCTCTTTGGAGGACCTCAGAAGTTTCACACTTATTCTGTGCCTTTTAATCCCAGATTTTGCGTATTGACTATAATTACTTTAAAATTATCTCAAATTTGTAAATACCATAAGGCAGATTCTATTTAGTCCTATGATGTTTAATAAATTTAACATCTGTCAGAAAAGTTCAATCATCTGTATCCCAAATGGAAATGTTTCCTGCTTTAACATGTCATATTTAATTCAATTAGAGGAAAAATATGGGAAATATATTAGAAATATAAAAGGAAAAGATAATATTTGTCTTCTAAACAGAAAAGTAGCTGGTTTGCTTGAGGGACATAATTACTGTATCTTCTAGTAGTACAAAAATATGGGATAGTTAGAGAGTTTGGGGACGAGAGGGGTAGAAATTATTTTGGTTTTGTTTAATGGCTTTCCAAATTCCTTGTGCTGCTGGTAATTATTGTGTCTTGTCTTTTAGTGGCACTCAGTGCATTAGGCTGTATTTAGGATCATTTTATTAATTGAAAATGTGTTTCAGTACAATTGTGAATTAGATAAGTGACTTGATTAAGATTCAGTCTTTAAAACTATAAACGAGAAATTAAGGTGAGGGAAATTAATCTTGACTCTAGACAATAGGAAGATAAGACTGTTTTGTAGTGTAAGGGTATGTGTTTAGGGAGAATCAAGGAAGAGAGCAAAACCATTCTGCTTTTCCATTATTTCTCCTCCATTTTACAGTAGTATTATAGAAGCATTGACAAAGATTGTGGCTTTTGAGGCCTTGTTCATACATGTAGTAAAAGATAACATCTGCCCAATGAGCTTCCAGACAAAATAGAGGTTGGACAAAAGGAAATAGTGTTATAATACTGACAATCTTCACTTCTTTACCTCTCTGCCTCAGATTTCTGCATGTAAAATAAGGATATTCAATGGGTGAGGACACCTCCCGTTGGACCAGGCTGCTCAAAGCCCCCTCCAGGGATGGGGCATCCACAACTTCTCTGAGCAACCTGTTCCAGTCCTCACCACCCTTATAGTAAAACAAAAAAAAATTCTTCCTAATACTTAATCTCAATCTACCCTGTTCCACTTTGAAGCTATTATCCCATGTTCTATCACTACATGTCCTTGTAAAAAGTCCTTCTCCAGGTTTCCTGTAAGACCCCTTCAGAAAAGCTGCTATAAGGTCTCCCTGGAGCCTCCTCTTCTCCAGGGTGAACAACGCCATCTCTCTCAGCCTGTCTTTATAGCCAGAGGTGCTCCATCCCTCTGATCACCTTCATAGTCCTCCTCTGGACTTGCTTCAACCGATTCATGTCCTTCTTACGTTAGGGGTTCAGAGCGGGACACAGTACTCCAGGCAGGGTCTCACCAGAACAGAGTAGAGGGGTAGAATCAGCTCCCTCAACCTGATGGTTGTGCTGCTTTTGATGCAGCCCAGGATGGGGTTGACTTTCTGGGCTGCGAGTGCAAGTTGTCAGGTCATGTTGAGTTTCTCATCAACCGACACCCCCCCAGGTCCCTCTCCTCAGGCCTACTCTCCATCCGTTGTCTCTCCAGCCTGTAGTTGTGACTTGTGGTGTAAAGCTGAGTTACATGGAAGCCCTTTCAGCAGATGTCTGTCTCTACATCTATTGCTACACAGCTTTTGTGCAAACTAATAGGCATGAATTATATATTCTTAAATGCTTCTCCTTTAAAAATTTCATTTTTAAAAATACCTGAAAATAATAATAAAGTTCAGAAGATTTTCTTTAACTCTTAACATGCTGTAACTTGTGTCATGTGATGACAACTAGCTTAATTCACTGTAGTAATTCTCTTATTTAAAAATGGCATGCTAAGTACGTTTTTCCACTAGAAATTTTCTTTTTAATTTGCAATATTTCATATCTGACACTGACTAAATGAGAACATGACTTAACTGTTGATATTGATTTGCATGACATTTTTTCATTTCACTTTCCTATTCGAAAGGAATCAGTGCTGACAAGTTAATGAACTCCAGCTACAAATACACAGATAAGCCAAGGGATAGGTTTAGTACCTGCCTTGTTCTAATTATGAAAGGTTTTCCTTAGGTGACTGTTTCATGTTCACTACAGGGAAACAGGAATGCTCTGTTCTTATAGTACCTGTCAACAAAGCAGACTATCTGGAGAAGTGATGTAATAGGGGGCTGTTTATAGGAACCTTTTAACAAGTCTAAATTAATTTATCCCAGTATATTTGAGTCTTTAATATTTACATGTGGAATACAATTACTTAAAATGAAAGTACACTGAGCCCTAGGGCTCTGCATTTAGTATGGGTTCATAACAATATGTTGCATTAGATCTCCTATTTTTAAATTAACTTCTTGTATAAATTAATAGCTTTGGACAGTAGTAGTAGAGATCAGAACTGTAGAACTACCTCTCAGCAGATTTTACACAGAACTTGTTTGAAAGTTTTTTGCCCCAGATATAATAACTATATCTGGTATATAAGAAGTTTTTCCTTTATGGGTGGCTTTTTTAATATATATTATTCCAGTTTCTGTTTTACTGTTGTTTAACACCGATAAATTGGTGAATCCATTGATCTTTTGGCTGGCATCTTCTGCTCTTGGGAGTTACGATCTAGTCAAATCTAGTTCAGTATTAGAAAAAACTGAAAATCCTAGGGTCTGTTTCTTAGTCTGGTGGTTAGGTTTTTTTGTCCATACAACTCAAAGCCTCTTCCTGAAAAGCAGAGCTGTAAAACAGGATAAAATCGATGTCTACATTAACCAATGCTAATCTAGAGCACGTGCAATGCTGAAGTACTTCTTATACTTGTAGAGGATGAACAGACTGCAGTACTCCTCTGTGGTGGAGATTTACTAGGCGGTAATTCTCCACCACCTGGGAATTTTTCTGCTAGGTACTTTCTGCATTGCCAGCAGCGATACAGATAGTTAATCTGATCAGGGAATTTGGTCACCAAAATCACTTGTGGAGTTTTGGAATTAAAGACTTGCTTTCCAAATGTTTGAATGGAATACATACATATTACTATGCAGAAATGGAGTGATGGAGGAACGAGAGGCTGTATATATTAGCTAGCTTGTGAAGTGAAATTCTCTGGTGACCTTAAAAGGCAGGGAACAGTATGTTTCATACTTTCCATCATAATTTCTGTTTTCAGCAGGACAGGGTGGAGATGATTGTGGCATGTTGCCCTGAATTCCATATGCACGCCTTGCCAGGCGTTGCTCTGGCGATGGGAATAAACTGTTGCCTCTGAGGAATACACTAATGGTATTTGGCCAATCAGACAAGTGGCATAAACAAAAGTTTAAAACTGTATTTTGGAAGTTATGCCTGTATGCTGTTAGAAGTCTGTTCTAGTTCTGTGTCATGCTGATGATGCTGACAGCCAAAGTTAAGGTGCGCTTGGCTTATTGACTTTAGAGGGAGCTCTGATTTTTCAGGAGGATGGAACTAGACCTGCATCAGAAGAAAATATCTTTTTCTCCCTCATACCCCAAACCAAACTCAACACACAACTTAAGGGAGTGTCAGCAGAAATAATATTAATTATTGAGGATGTCAGGATGAGAGATTTAAAAGGGTGGTTTTAAAACGTTTTTCCAAATTATTATCCCAGTTTTGCAACTGGATATGCCTGGGGATAAGTCTGATGTGAGATTCAGTCCTCCATCATTTTGTACTGTTTGTATTTTCCTAACATGAGGAAAAGGTGAAACAACAAAAACATTGATTCAAGATTAAAGTTTCAAAAGCTTAAGACTTGAACTTTACTTAAATCTTTTGAAGAGGTTTGAAAAGCTATTATGTAATCATATCTTTCATTTCAGCTGCAGTTGGAAACAATACTATCAACATAGCATAAAAATATTGGGTTTATCATGTTTCTATTTGTATTGCAAGAGTAAATAACTCTCAGGACTTCTAAACTTACAGACTCATGGAGTTTGTGATTATTCAAGATAAGCTTCAGACAAGCCTATGAAAACCCTGCTATTTGTTTTGTGCAAATGCAGATCTCCACATGTGTTTGAAGTATAGCCATATCTGACATGAGCACCGTGGTTACTTAGCCTTTGTTGTTTTTTAAATTTAATGCTAGTTTCAGTGTGTTTCTTGTATTTTCTTGGAAAGTTGAAATGTAATTGTGGTATAAATACACAGATTTAGTAACAGAGAACTATATCCCTTTATTATTTAACACAAACATTGAAGTACTTGTGATTTGGAGAAAAAGAAAAGGGGGTGGGGAGGATCTGTCTGAGAGTGATCTGGTTGTAATTCCTGTATCTGTGTAGTAACCAAAACAGTCTGAAACTGCAGACTTCGACTGAAGTCTCATGAGACTTAGTGCCGGAAGAGGGGGACATGGCTCCCTGAGACATCACTGAGATGCTGCCTGCTGGTTCTGCTTCATTACCCAGATGTTCAGATCAGCAGCTTAAATCTGAGCTCTTCCCTGTACTTGGCAGATGGAAAGATTCTTAATAGTGTTGATAAACTGTGTTTTTGCTGTCCTCTGAACATCTAGTGTTAGAAGTACATGCCAAAGCTTTGAGGTCTACCTTAGTGTCTCTTCACACTGATTTTGCAGTCACCTTCAGCAGAGTGGGTTTGAATAATTTCCTGCCAGGGAATACCTATCACCTCAAGAAGATGGAAATAAACGGAAACAATATCGCCAGAATTAAAAAAAGAGTAGTGGGAAGGAATCCTGTTTATGCAAACTTTCTAGTAGAGAAATGAGGAAGACAGGTAAGAGACAGAAGTGGAGAGGTAGAGAATAATAATCAGGTAAAAGTTGCAGCAGACAGAAGGGGTTATCAAGAACACTGAATTTAGGAAAAAAAAAAAAAAAGCAGGGGTGGGGAAAGTAGATGGGAAATCTAGATGGGAGCTCAGAAAAAATCAAGGAAAAAAATGTAAAAGAAAAAAAAAGCAAGCTATATCTATTCTTACAGGTTTACTCAAATTGCTGATGCCCTCTCCCTCTGTTTTAGTTTCTCATTGCAGCCTCTAGTATGAGTCTCATAAAATTTCACTAAGATTATAATGCAATACCTTGGCACCAATCTCTCTTGTTTATGTGTCCATTAGTTCAAAGCCACAGACAGGCAATTTATTGGGTATGAAAAATGTCACCTATGGCACCCTCATTTGCATCTGAAAATTGATTTTTGTCACACTGGGATTTCAAGACAACCTTTTTTGGCAGCCAACATTGCCACAAAGCATAATAAAAATAATTATGTGACCACAAAAGCAGGTAAGGTTCACTGTAAATTTTAAGTCTCTACAGAATTGTAGTTGGCAAGACATTATTGATGAGATTGCGAAAGAGTTACCTGTGATAATCCTTCTTGATGATTTAACATTGGCACCTAAACTTAAAACATAACTTGTGATTGCTAGCTAAGTGTATAACAACATAATGGTACTTGATTATCTTTAGTCAAACATTCCAGCATGACAGCAGAATACTAGAAACGTCAGTTGAACAATTGATGAACTATTAATTAAGATTTTTAAAGTGATAATTACTGAGCTATGTAATGCTTTTTAAGAAAGTACTATAAAACACCTTCTGATGATCAGTTAAAACATCACCTACTTAGCATTTTTGCAAGTGCTAAGTGAATTAATTTTTCACTGTTTGATGTATTTGGCTCTTGGAGTCTGCCAGTTTTTGTCTCTTCACTGATGAGATGGTTAATGTATGTGGGAAGATGTCATTGTCCATTGTGGTACTGAAAAATCCTATTAATTATCTGCGTTAAGTTGCTCAAATACTTTCATTAGGTTTTTTTTTGCAAAACAATTCCCCAGGGCGAGATATATTTATATAACAAATTCCTCTAAAGCTGAATCAACCATAAATGGATTATGCAAACTTGCTTCCTTTCTTGTAGATAAATTGTTTTACAGCAGTGTTCATTATGAGAAAGTTCTTTGCCCACTGTAGTACTTTATCAGCACAGAGTAATCTACAGCTTCAGTTTCAATGGTAAAAAGACACCATTCTTTAATATGAATGCAGCTTTTAATCTTAGCACAGGATGTTGGTTCTTTTTTTTTTTTTTTTTCCTTTTCTGCCTTATTTAAAAGACGGGCAAAGGATGGCAATTTATAAACTCATATTCCTTAAACCAAGTTTCTGTACGCAGCTACGAAGGGAGCAATGTGCTATTGGAAATGGATGATCATGATTTGAGGTGCATGATAGGGAAAGGACGGAGAAGAAAATGCGATTCTTTGGTTCTTAAGAAATGTGTAGGTTTTTAAACAAACATTGAAAGTATTGCAGTGGGGAAATTTGGGTTTATTGAAGACTTTGTTTTTGCTAAAATAAAAATTTATACTTTTGTTTTCCAATCAAATCCATATTCAGTGTTTTAATACTTCATTAATTACACTTTGCCATTTGCATATTGAGAAAAGTGCTTAGTGTGACACTACTTCTGGCTGGTTTTGTGGAATGCCTTCACTAGGATTTATGAGATGGGCTGTTAAAAAGTAAGCAAGGGCTGTGCGTACATATTTCACATTCACTCAGTGCTGTTTCTGCTAGCAGAAGGATTTGATCTTAATCATGGGTTAGTCATAGTCCACCCAAAACTAAGCCTGTTTTAAATCATGAGTGGCACAAATATTTTGCAGTGACATTAGGCTTCAGCTGCCAGATGCACTGGCTGTCATTTGGGACCCGCACTTGGTGTCTAGCAGAGCTGCTGGCTTCAAAGGGAGTACCAGGAAAGTTAGAGACTTCACCTAATTAGTAGTGGGATGAGATGTATCTCTGTTGGCTATTAACAAGCAACACACAAAATCAGACCCAATACCTTTATATTTGAATATGGCATTGCAATTTAGCAAAATCTTCATTGCAAATTGCTTTATTGTCCATCAGTTCTTGCAGCCTGGGTTTAAATATTTACTGGGGGAAAAAAATTACTGTTGTTTTTCTAAGTTTCTCTCCCTTGTTTTATCACTATTTCCTCCTTCGGCATTGGCTTGGTTTGGTCTTTGTGACTTTGGCTCTATTTTGTATGTAGGCCTTAGAGTTTGTAGAAGTAGCTAGATCAGAGTCCAAGAGTGTGCTCAGTAACATAGCTTTACCATATTTGGTTCTCTTCAACTGAAAGCAGCAGTCACTCCTAGTAAAATTCTTTTATTTAGTTTTGAACCGTTTATTTTGCCATTATAAATCACTGCATCCAGGAGAGAAGAAAAATCATTACTATCAGTGGAGAAACAGGCAAATACAAGTGGTTCTTTTTACAAATTTAAAGCAAAAAGAAGAGAGTGTCAATGTTTCTCAAACTGACAGCATCAACAGAAAGAAAAGACTCTCCTGTATTTCTGTATACACTATGTAGAAATACTAGTGGATATTGTTTCAACCTTATTGAATGACTCCTGGCTGTTGCTATCAATAAGAACAAGGTTACTTCCTGCCCTTTCCTTGCTTGCTCAAAGGCAAATAATGATTTACCTGGATCTCCATGAACTTTTTTCTGACCTACCTACCTGTGCTTTAATCTAGGAAAGTATTAATGCCTAGAAAGTATTAATCAATAGAAGAGAAACCCATATGTATATATAACACATATAACTAGTAAAATCAATTATTGCACAGGTTCCATTTCATTCCAGTGTAAGACTATTGCAAACTTCATCCTATTCTTTATCATCCTTAAGTTGTTGTAAATGATCTTTTCAGCCAAATAAGCTCCCTAAGCCATAGTCTCCACTGATTCTGTGCAATTGCTTTGTTTTTAATGTTTGGGTTGGTTTGTTTTTGCAATTTATGCCACTAGTACTCCAAATGGCCCAAGCATTATTTTCCACCAAGTCATTCAGATCACAGAGATAACCTTTTTGTTTTCATCTTGTGCTGTAAATGTAATAAATCAAATCCTTGCCAAAAGCAAGTTTGAATTTTATATCATGAAATTTGCATTTCATGCTCTGTTGCTTATTCACAGAAACCATCCAATCTGAAAAGAAAAATAATATCACGTGACTTATGTAACTAATACAGAGAAATGTTTCTAAGCAACTGCCTGAGCAATCTGAAAATCAAAAATTACTCATCTGGGAAACTTGCGTATAATGGTAGATAATGTATTTGTTCACAGATTTCAAGGTCTGCTAATGGACAGTTTGTAGACTGAAACAGGGCCGGAAAATGTATCAGATTATGGATGCTGTGATTTATTAACTTTGTCCTTATGAGGTAAGTTCAGCAGAATATAAAGCTATTTTGAGCTAAGAAACTGGTACTGCGCTTTGCTCCACTCCAACGTGGTCAAGGCAATAGCAACCAGACCCCTTAAGCCCTAAGCTGATTGATTTTGTTGCAGGGCTACACTCAGATCCAAAGAGAATGGCGCAAAGAAAGTTGAATAACACAGACTAGAGTTCGTTTTCTTACATTCCTTGAAAATTCTGCACTTCACAGAAGCAACACGCTGTGCATAATCTGATATACACAATGGGTCTTTGGTCACGTTTCGAAGCAGAGCATTTGTACTTGGCATGTGTGATGAGAACTGGAGAATTCGTCTTACAAATTCATAATGCCATTTAAATACAATCCAATTGAAATTCTTCTGGGGCTAGCTGCATGATGGATAATTATAAGGAGTATAGAGAGATTTTGCTGATTTAGCTCAAGCTGTGAGAACTCAGGTTTTTAATTCTAGAATTCTCCTGTTAAATTCCGGTGTGTCAGTAAAGGCAGCAGACATCACAGGTCTGACTTTAATGACTTCAGTGACTTTGGGAGCAAGACAATGTGTATAGATAAAAATAAAACTTATCTGACAGAACTGAACAAATACGAAATCCGAACAAAAATGTGAAGTGGAAACTAAGGGGTGGTAATACTCTGTTTTTGTTGGAGCTCAGGTTTTTGAATGCATTTGTACCATTTCTTTCTTAGGAAGACACTGGATTAGAAATCAAGAGACCAAACAGAATTTTCAGATGTGTGGGGTGTAATTGCTAAAAGAACGTGATTCACTGAAAAGTCTCTGGGAGCGATTATTAGAATAATACTGAACCTGCGTCTTCTCTATCCCCTGTGAATGCTTTGACCACTGGACTATCTGTCCCTAATCAGTCACTCTGTTGTAGTCACTAAGGAGCTGTGGAGTCCTCTAACCCTGCTCTGTTTTGAGAATATTATTTCTTTTTTATAAACTTGGATGCAGCTTCTCACTGAGCGGAAAGACAGAGTAGATATCCCATTGCCAATGCTACAAAACCCAGGCGGTAGGAGTAGCAGTGGAGTTGCTGAACAGATGGCATGCAGGCTGGGAGTAAGGTTGTTTGGATCTGTCTCGTCAGAGCCAGGAAACTTGAATAAAACTTGTTTACTTAGCGTTTGTGTAGGTGGTGACTGTTCTCATCCCATGGAGACACTCAGTTAAAAGTCAACAGGTGTGAAGTAGGGAATATAAATATTTCTATGCTGCTATGGCTGCGCATTGTTAGGGTAGAATGCTCAGATCCAAACATCAATTTTAATGATATACAGTATTAAACTATCAATGTCACATTTCATGTATTGTAAAGCTATACTTAACTTTAGTTTCAGCAGTTATAATCCACAAAAAACTCTACCACCTTCAAAGTATTGTAAAGTGTAACTCCTGCCATTTTAGGCTCTTTTTCCTGAAGTATGTGGCAATTAATATTGTTAGCAGCTTGAGGTTATAGCTCATGAATCATTGATCTGTTCCAGTATAGCAATTAATTTGCCTCTGATTCCTGACAGGTACACGCTTTGAATTTCCTGAATTAGACTTAATTTCCAGCATGTGATTAAGGAGAAATGTGAGAATCCACTGAAATATCCAAGCCAATGTCTGCGTCTCCATCTTGCATGTTTCACTTTCCTTTTGGAAATATTCAGCAAAAACAGTTGAGCTTTGATTTCCCATCCCAAAATCAATATGGTAAAACCAAAAGAGTGTTGCTATTTCTATCTAGGAACTTGCAAGTTTTATAGAAGTTGGATCTAGAAGAAAAATTTGACCGAGTGTCTGGTTTTTGAGGTTTATTTAAGTATTTTGGTAGTCATACTTTTTAAAAAGTTGTTTTACTGTGTGTGTTTGTAGGTACCGCTAATCTTCAGAACTTCACCTGTGCTTCACTCTTCTCCAGTAATACTATATGGGTCTTTGAGACTGTCTAGCCTAATGAAAGGCTTAGAATTAAGGGGCATTGGCCTGAGAATTTAATTGGGTCACTGTGGTGGGAACAAATAACACCGGGCATGTTCAGGCCTTGTATTTTCATCTTTGACAAATGCAGTTACAGTCCAATACCACTTGGATAGTAAGAAGCTGTCTACAATACATCACAACAGCGTCTCTTTATTTGTATCGCAGAATAGAATTAAGCTTCTGGTATCAAGACAGTTACTGTCTGTTAATTTGCTTGTATTGAAGAGTAAATACACAGCCCAAGTTGTGAAGTGGATTAATACACTACGGTTTCAGCTCTTTGGACTCGGTTAATGTCTGTTAATTAATTTGTTCTGAGTAGCTGGACCAAGCTGTGAAGTGGATTAATGCACTAACATTTCTGCTCTTTCAACCAAATTTCAAGTCTATATTGGTGAATGAGGAGCGTTGCTGTAGCCTGGATTCTAAGTGGGCATTTTGTCTTCATCACAGACTACCACTTCATTTGTCAGTCTGGCAACTCCTGTGTGGGAAAGCACAAGAATGCCAGCTCTGTAGAGCACCATGCACGCCTTGTCAAATCGAGTAGACTTTTTTTGTTGTGCAAATCTGTGATCTAAACATAATGCCTTCCTGCTTTGCAGTCCTATGTAAGATAATATTTTTGCTAGGAGTCAATAGAGCTCTGATGTAATGGAGAGAGGAGGAAGGAAGCATTGCAGGAACTTGACTGCAATGTTACATTTTATGCAGGGGTGTACCAGTACCAGTACTAATGAAAAGAAAAGTACTGAAAATCCCTCCCAGTTAAACTGTCCTTGATTACTGAGTCAAGAAACGGGCTTCTCAGACTCTTAACAGAAGGGGTCTTGTTTTTCAGCACAAGATAACTGCAGATTTTTTTCCAGTACCCAGGACTGGTCTCCTCCATGTAATCTGTGCTGTGCAGAGAGTATGATTCACCTGGGTGTGCCCAGCTGACTGCACATGCACAGTGCTCGTTGCTGAAATGTACAGGGCAAGGCTGTAGGACATACAGTTAGTGTCTGTATGGTGATTTTTTATTTTTTTTTTTCCCCCTAGATTTTGTGAAATCTCAAAGACCGAATTCCTCATAATTGATTCATTTATCATGCTCTAGTATTGAGATATGTATTCTTTCTCCTCACTCTGGAAATCAGGGTGTTTTCAGCTTGTGTGAAGATTGCTGGTGGTTAAAGGATAGTGCTCACATTTTTAATTTCACCAATATAAGTGAAGAAAGAGGTCTACCCTGTAGGGGCATTAAGAGTAAGAAGTCAAGGCTTTTTGTCAAAAAATGACTTTGAGCCTTAAAAGGGACAGTTTTGAGGAAGGTTTTAGTTGCTTCAGAATATATATGTGTGTCTAGTATTATTTTTAATAGCAGCATGGTATCTAGCCCAATGGGAGATGCATTCGTTAAAAGAGGCAAAACCCTCCTGGTTTAAGGTAATTCTTTATTACAGGACACTTTTGTTAAGGCCAGCGTGTCTTGGCAATTGCATCAGTAAGTGCTTTCCTTATTTACATTACATTTACTTAAGGTGCTGAAAGTTTTGGGACATCTTTAACAATTTTGAATTTTTTCTGGCATGTTATAAAACCAATCTGGTTTTGTTTGCCTTGCAACCAGAGTGAGCACAGTAGAGATGGGGAGAAGGGTATTTTTAATGGTGATAAGCGATGCGTTGTTAGTGTATCCTGGTGAAGACAGAGCCATAAGGTCAGCCGTCTTCTTCCTTAAGCCTGTATTTGCAGTGCTGTTTCACAGATGCAGTCAGTCAGAGCATATTCGGTTGTTTGTGTATAAGGGAGACCTCATTATATTTAATGAGCAGTGTGGAACCAATATGAGATTTCCTGAAAGAGGGGTTGATCCACATATGCTCCAAAATGAGAGAAATAACACTAAATTATTACAAGAAGAGTCTGAAATACTAATTTTGTAAACATTAATAATTTCTTTTTTAATTTTATTAATAAAATTTTAATAAAAACAAAGGGCACTTGTTTTGTTCTTCTTGAACAGGTAACTCCCATGGTTAACTTGGAAAAAAGGAAAGTTAATGGCATTTAGTCCATTATCATCTTAGAAAAACTGTTCCCTGACGCAGAATAAGGCAGATGTGTGAGGATAAAGGAAACTTACAGTTGAACAGAAACAGGACTTTTCCATTGCAGAGGTTTGGGGCAATAATGGAATGTATCGTTTCAAGAAGCAAATGTTCAGATTTGTCTCCACGATAGTTGACATTTTGTCACATATGCATTACAAAGATCCTTTAGAATAAATTAGCATTAAAATAGTTATCATTTAGACATGACTGGATGATTTGAACAAGAATAAATTTTTTCCTAATGTGTTCTTGACTCTAAAGATAAAAGGAACCTCTGTCCTATAAAAATACTTCTGGCACAGCTAGCTGAATGGCACAGTACGAATGCTGTAGTCTGAGATTACCAAGTGTCTATGAAATTAGTGGGTATATTGGATATGCAATGTAAGCATCTCCCTATCTATTTATGTAACAATTATAATGGTAGAAACACCCAGGGTCATTAAAGCAAGTTCCACCAGCAATTTTCATTACCCAGATGTTATATCTGCCTATGCTTCATGAGCCTGACAGCTTATGCGCTCTGACATATCTGATCCCCCTTAGCAAGCTAGATTTTAGTTGAATTTATTCTTCTAAAATATACAATATGATTTTTAGGGTGACATTTACAGGCACTGAGGACAGACTATTTTTGAGCAGATGTTTGTGTGTATGTCATTGACCTTTACAATTCCTAACTTTATTCATTGGGTGAGTTATTTATTTAAACAGTTGTTCTTTAACTTACAAGTGAAGTTCCAGCATATTTCTTAGGTTTTTGTATTATTAACATGGGAAAATATTTTTCTGTTTTGGCAGATGTTTTAGATTTCTTAACTCTTAATACTGCTTGTAATAGAAATATTCTGATGATAGACGTAGAACATATAAAGCCACTAGGTATTACAGCACAGTTGTGACATTTCAGCTGAGAATTGTATAAAAATTATTTCTTCTTAAATTGATCTACATGGAGTTCTAGTTTTTGAGTCTTACATTGAAGATGTTATTTTGGTAGGAAGACTGATGTAGCACTGAATATGACATCCCATTTGCTTTTTCAGGTGAATTTTGCTTGCAACAAGCATAGGATTAATTTCGTTTATTATTTGTGTTTGAGACTAACCTCATTTTATACCATCAAGCTTAGGATACAACTAAACAGCAAAAAACTCAACTGCTTTTCTAGTCCTCATAGTGGATTGCAGATTGCCACTCCAGTGATGTTTCCAAGCCTTATTGTGACAAATCGATATCAGTATTCAGCCACCTTAGTCCCATGACAAGTTCTAATGCAATTTTCTTTTCCAAGAGTAATGGTGCCTGTTACTGGATAGTGACTAGGCCATTCATTCAAATATTCAAGTACTGCAATGCTTCCAAGAACCTCTGGTAAAAAGAAAGATAAACAAAACAGAGTGGAGAGTTCTCAAGGGATCTGGGGAACCTGTGACTTGCGTAGCATCATAGTTTGGGAAGACTGGCAGCTTTCAATAAAAGTATAACCTAAATACTGGAAAATGAGAGGCTGTGCTTGTTGCTTGCTCAATGTGAATAGAGAATCAAGCTCTGTTTCTGGTAAATCAACATATTGGGTGCTGAATTGTTGCTTTACTGATTCCACATCTAAAAAGGGAGTTTAATGAAGTAAAAAGGGTGTAAAAGCTGCTTATGAAATACCGAACAGTGCAATGATGGATTCTGATCAGGTCATGGTTAGGATTCTGATCACTGTCCATGAAAAGAGCAGCTGAAAGATAGCGATCACAGATGTTATATTGCAGTTAAATAGTAAAAATGTGGAACATGGTAGGAATTTCTCACCTACTATTTTGGTTTAAAAAAAAATAATCAGAAACCCAGAATTTTTATTTTTGGGGCACTTTTCTTAGGAAGGCATAGATTTTAAATTTTTCTTGTGGATGGATATTTCTGGACACGCATCTTAGGTTTCTGTTTGTTGTGCAAAGCAGCAGACTTGGGAGAAGTAGATGGTAAATCATAGCCATTGGCTATCTGGTACGTGTCATTCTAGATTCTCCAGACTGCCAGCTCCTGGAATATAAATACTTGTCTGGAGTCATGCTACGTACTATAGCATTTGATCGTCTGAGTCCAGCAAAGATGATGAAAAACTCCTTTATGGGTTTCACTTGGGGCAAAATTCAAAAGAAGACTAGGCTGATAATTAAAAACATTTGAAGCAAGATTACCAACTCCATCCAGAGTAATTTCATATCACTTATTAGTTGCTTCTTCAAGAAATTAAATAGTTTAATTCAGTAAAAATTATGTATGCAATATGTCCACCTGTGAATGAAAATCTTTCAGTGTTTCGACTGTTGAATCAGGTGTGAAGTGCACATGTCATTTCAGATTATTTGGCTTCTGTCTTACCTACTGGTTGAAGACTGAACCATCAGTTGCAGCTGCTTGGCATTAAGCAAAATGTTCTTTCTTTTTCTGTGTTCTTTACAAATGAGGAAGTCATTATGATAACCACAAACAGCACTGAATTATTAAACGTGTTGGTGAAGTACTCTTGACCTTTTCTTCCTTTCTGTTTACCTGCATTCATAGTGATGCTTTTGGATACTCATTTAATCAGTCATGTTGCTGTTAGACACCAGGGGATGATGAGAGAGAAATAATGAAGCAATCAGTATTTAAAAACCAGTGGTGATATCTGAAGAATAAACAATGTGAAACGTACTCAGGGGAGTGCTTACGTTTTTATGCCCAGTTGGCTGAAGAGTTTTTTTGGCTGTACAACAAACTAATTTTGTTTATAAAAAACAAACAAAAAAATAGTACGATTTTCCCTTTTTTGTTCCAAAGGCCTGCTTGAAGATCTGGACTGGAAGGCCTTGAGTCTTACCACCCTTCTGCTTTCCTTTTGAGCTTTTGTACTTTGTATTAATGACTCCAGTGATGACTCATTAAATATAATTTGGCTTTTCCTTCCATCTGTGGACCTGCTGGGAAAGCGTAAGGATAACCTGTCATGAGAAAGTGATGAATTAATTGCTTTTGGGTCTATGGCTACCAAAATTGGGAAATCTAAATATTGAATAGTCCGTAAATTTTTTTTTTTACTCTTCAAATTAGCATTGAAAGAAACATGAAACATTCAAGCTTAGGTTGGACGGGACTGATCTGTTTGTTGGCAGTGGTATTGGACTAGATGATCTTTAAAGGTCCCGTCCATCCCAAACCATTCTATGATTCCATGGTACAGAGAGAGATGAGAGTCTGAATGAATGTCATGCTCATTTCTGAAGAGCATGCATCTAGGATTTCTTCCTTCTATTTTCCATGAGGGCAACCCTGAAGGTAGGGTTTAGCATGAATGAAAACTGTAATCAGTTGAGCACTGCTGCAGTTGAGCTAAAGAACCGGTATTTCCTTTTAGACAGAGTGAAAGTCACTTTCACTCTCCTTAGAAATGTCACGGACACATGCCAGCCAAAACTGTCTGCTGTGTTTACACTATAAGTGATTTTGAAAGCTTACTGCTCTGTGCGTTTGCCTTTGGACAGAATTCAGCTCTTTCCTTTTTATTTGACACTTCAAATGTTTTTATCTTGAATTTTCTCATGAATTTTTATTAGGGAAAATTCTTTTGGGAGAGGAATTGAAAGACAAAAATAGGGACCCAAGTGGCCTGCAGACTGAAAGATTAGAGAGAAGTGGCAAAGCCTGTGGGAGAGATGGGAACTCTCTATCAGGGTGAGCCTCGGAAAGTTACGAAAATTGGCAAAATTGTGAGAAGGGAGTCTCTGCGTGGGTCCCACTGCTCTTTGACTTTATCATGTCTAAAGCTGAGTGTTAAAGACTTGAGTTCCCCTTGCTGCTGTTTGTTGTCAAATTTGAGAAGTGATGCTAAAGCTAGTCAAGGTAGAGCAGTGTTTTGGTGATAGAGTGATTAGATGGGAGGCATCTATACACATATATCTCCCTATATATACAGATACACCTATACAGGAGCAGCCTGTAGAGTTCTTGACTGATGGATTCCCGGCTTGTGCCACCCAGAAAACTCCTTCAGCTCTGCAGTTTTATTAACAATAAAGCCTAGAGATGGGACCTCTCTCTATGTAATAGAATAGCAACTATCAAAACATCATGGATTCCAGAACTGAGTGAAAAACTCAAGTTTCCAGAGTTTCTGCACAAACAGAGCAAAGTGCTATTTATAGGATCTAACTACTGTATTGGAATTAGACGTTCAACCTATGGTTTCTTTTGTAAAACTGTCATGACAACCTGAATTAATACTAAAAATCTAAATCTTTTCCGGTTCCCAACATAGTATAAATTTGTGAGTTTGTAGTATTTTTTTTTTAAAGGTGGAGAACCTGGGTAGATGGGGAAAGGTTGGTTTTGACCTTAGGTGTAGTAACTGAGTGTTCGTGGAGAAAAGAGTTGTAGAGACTGTAGGAGGAAGCAAAAGGGGTGGTCTCTGGGAAACTGCAGCTCACACAGAGAGAACACTTAAAGGATCAGAGAGCAGAAGGGGAGGGAAGGCAAAGGTGTGACAGACAGAGTGTTCCAGGGGCCAGAGGCTACTATGAAGAGTTTGGTGGAGCTCATAAAGTACTGAATTGCTTGAAGCTCAGCCAGAACTAAATACCCCAGAAAATGTGGTAGGAAAAAGAAGACTTGTGTATAAACCATTTTTACTTGTGTTCTTTCTGCATTAGCACAAAATTTCCTCTAAGAAAAAAAAAAAACAAAACAAAAGGCCCATTACATCCCTACTAGCTGATATTCTAAGTTACACTTAGGTTTTGGTGTCTATTGTTTATTTTTAACTTACAAGTTTTTGGTGTTCCTTGAGAGTTCATCAGCTGTGAACAGTGCCAGGAAATTCACCTCTAAGTTCTGTCTGATTAAAAGCCTGGATTGTGAAGCGACTAAGTGTAGATGCAACTTGAGATGTGATACTGGCAAAATGATGCAAGACATTCCTTTACAGGTCTTATCCAAGTATTTGAGGTAAACCAGCCCTTTTTTAAGACTTCTGATTTAAGCAGTCATCAGGCTAGGATGGTAGGCACACTTGCTTATAATTTAAACTAGTCTACAGGAACAAAAAATGAATCTGGTGTGTCCACTGTCACAGTAATAAATGGAGTAACCAGAAAGATTTAAATAATTACTCTGATATATTATCTCTAATTGCTGGAAAATATATAATACAAAACCTAGAATCTGGTAATTCGTGGTATTTTTGCCTAAAGATGTAGGGAATGGTAATAATAACTAAGTATTATTTTGAAAGTCTTTCTAATTAGTCTTTTTCTTTTTTTAGGAAATCTTTAAGATCGAAGGCAACCTTGGAATTCCAAGACAAAAAAGGGCTATTTTGGCAACTCCAATATTAATTCCTGAAAATCAAAGACCACCATTCCCCCGATCTGTTGGCAAGGTAAGTCAAAAAAGAACAGGATCAAATTTTGTTATTAAGTAATTGATCTATTCTCTTAATATTTCCAGTGACTGTCATGTTGGTGGTCATATCTCAGTCAAAATTAGGAAGCATAAAATTCAACAGAGATGATGTTTTTTCTGCTAATAATGTGTAGCATAGTCTGGTAAAAAGCATTAATCGGAGACGTATGACTTCATGCAGTTGCTAACTTCAGTAGAGGGAGCTGATACCTGTGTATCTATGTGTTAGACTGTGGCTGAAATCTAGGCCAGGAACGTTATGAAGAATACCCTATTGCATTGTTCCTCTTCTCAAGACCTAGAAGGGATTCATAAGGCATTATATGGACAAAATATCTTTTGTTCATTTCTTAGTTAATCGCTAGTGTCCAAAGACTACGTAAGTCTTTGTGGGTGTTTCCAGTTTTATTTTTTGTTATTTGCAAAGGTCTGACAAAGAAGTGTGAAGTTTTTTAGTGTCTGCAGGCAACCAAATAAATGAGAGTCCTAACAGCCACTGTTCCAGAATTTTTTAGATATACGGCTTGTATATAGGAAATGATTAAAACTAAAATAGTAATAATTGCTCAAATGACCATTTAAACATGACAAGTTGTAATTACATGAATATATTTTGCATGTTGGCAGTTTCAAAACAGGGACCCCTCTGCATTGCTCTGATTTTACTGACCCGATGACCTGTTATTCATCTCAGTGGCTAGTGTGGCCTAAACCATGACAGGTTCCCACCAATATGACAGTTAGAGCTAAAGGCACAGCTCGGGGGCAGAATTTTGCTGTACAATCGATGTGTAATTTAGCCAGCTGGCACCTAATCAGTTACTTTAATAATTAGGAAAGGTTGTTTTCCTATCAGTAAAAAGAGCGAACAATCTATGAAGATTTAATTTTCTCCTCTTTCTCTGTCAATAATTTATACTGATCTCATGAATTTCCATAAGTTTTTCTATCTAAAATATCTTTTAATGTATCCGAAACTTTCTAAAGCAATTTCTGAACTGTTCCCCTTGTATTTCAGTGTTTTTGATCAATAACTGAAGTAAATATTGCTGGGTTGTATGTTAGTGATAACTAATTTTAAAGATATCTGTTGTGCAATTGGAAAGCAGTGAGTTAATCACAAAGGTTACTTAAATACAGATCTGTAGTCTTTCTTTTTTTGTTGTCATTGTTTTAATTTTCCCTATCCCCTTCCACACCTACTGTTCATGAACTAGTCTGAGTTGCTTTCTAGAACTGCCTTCATTAAGTACTTTTATTGGAAGATTTAAATGCTAGTCCTGGTAACTGAGGTTTCTTAAGCAGAATGAAATTATTCGGGTCCTGTTGTACTTCAATGTTTTCCCAACATCTTATCACCTTGATTTGTTACTGTTGCTGAAATGCTAGTTAGGGATGACCAAGTAAAGTGCGTTGGATGATGCACAAACACGGATGTGCAGAAGCATCTGGCAGTTTGTTTTTCAGAGGCCTTAAGATACCTATCCTCAACTAGTGTTTCAATTACAGGAACTGCAAATAATCAGAACCTTGAAATACTTTCAGCTGTCTTCAATTTAAAAAGTCTTTAAATATATATATATATTTATTATATTTCTAATTTTGGAAACTAGACATGAGCATTTTGTATATCTACTTGCAACAGACTATAATACACTTACAGTGTATATGTGTCAAGTAAGACAAAAATTTTAGATAAATTTAAAATAATGGAATAAATATTCTAGGTCAACTGCAGTAGTTTGCAAGTACTTAACGAAGCATTAATTCCGTGTTTCTGTGAAATAAAAAGGTTTGGAGCCTCAGACATGCTCATGGTAGGGAAGAGAGCCTATTGTTCCCAAAATTCCGTAGGAGTTAATGCTGAAAATAAAAGCAATGATGTTAGGTCTTTTTCATGTGCATAGATCTTTATAAGACATATCATGAACTCTTCAGAAATAGAAATAGTCTGAACTACTGTAAAGAGCCTTAGACACCCAATTCATGTGTTATTTCACGTGCTGCACAAATAGTAGAAAAGGTTTGTTATCTGTCTCATTTAACTTTAGATGTTTATTGTGAACTGTACATAGCTTCATGAATTTGCAAAAAATCATTTAGATGTCTGCTTCTGTAAGGCAAGAGAAATGCATTTATTTTTTCTTCTTTCCTGCCTTAGCAGGGCAAAACACGGACTGGTGAATTGGAGCTTCTGATGTGTATGTTTTCTCTTGAACTTAAACTTTGCTGTCTCTGGTCTGTTGTAATCACTGTGAAGGGACGTTGCAGATGTATTTTGTAGGTGCGCTTTCTATATTGTTTTGGGGAAGAGAGAAAACATACAGAGAGTGGATAATTTGCATGTCATAAAAGAATTTAAAAAGGGAAAAGGGAGAAGGAAGGAAAGCAGATTCTGAATCAAACTTCTGTCATGTAACTGCCAGCAGTCAGGGCTGAGGACTCCTGTAGGTTTGCAGTGATGGGAACAGCAGAGTTTGTCTCATACTGCAGGGGCTCACAAGGACTCACACTGCCCGCCCAACACCATCAGCAGTGGTTTTCTGAGCACCTGAACTGGGGGAAGGAAGGGGAGGGAAACCACATATTTTCCTGTGTGAAAAGTAATTCTAGGTTTTGTTTTGCTTTTGTCTCTGTTACTGCATTACTACATTTTCTGCTTGTCAGGAATGTGAAGCTTTCCTAACTGAATGAAATACGTACAGGATAGTGATCATTTCAGATATGACTAGTTCTGTTTGATACTGTCATGTGGCCCGGTTTGGATCTCCACGTAAAAGCTAGGCTCCCAGTTGCACTCTAAGTGTATTACTTTTCCTTTCTTTCATCTACTTTAGCAAATTACCAGTGCAATTAATTTGTCTGTCCTGACTGCCTCGTGTTTCCAAATCACGCTATGTTGCCTGGAAATGCACAAGGTTGGTTGGAAATGATTGCAGCAGCCACCAGCAGTTGAGCTGGGCACTTAGTTGGGAGCTGGGCAGATGTAGGAAAAAAAGGAGAGCAAAAATATGGAGTTTTATTTCACAATTAGAAAACAAAAGCATAAACAACAAAAAAACCATGGGGATTTTAGAGGACTTTATTAATTAAAGTTTGGTAATATAAATCAGGATGTAGATATTGCACTGGACAAGTGAAAAAATTGGTTTGTTTTAATTTATTACAAAAATTCAAATTAGTATTTAGCTTAACAAGGGAATACATGTGTAAATGCTGTTCTCTGTGCTGTTACTGGCATTCCAGCATAGCCATGTAGAAATGAGATTACTGCCTTGCCATTTGCACACCCTTCTTTAGGCTATCTCTTAATTAAATAGCTATCATAGATGTGCTGTGCTTATAGGTAGACGAATCTCACCTTTTAGCAGAATTTAAGCTTTTGCATATTTCCTTTCATTTCTAAGGGAAAATAGTGAGATTAAAATATTTTGATGCAGTCTTGGTGACATGGGCCTTTGTGACCAGATGGCCTGGGCTACAACTCTTGGCTGTTATTAATGTATTTTGTTTAGCTCATGCTGATATAGCACAGGGATATGGTATTCAATTTTTAGTCTCTCTCCATATGTTGCTTTTCTGATTTATTTGTCCACAACATCAAATGAAATACAAAACAGTGGGATGCAGGATTATCTTGTAATTACGAGGATAGCTTTCCATAGTATGCTATGGAAAAGTTTTCTAAGACCGACTTAAATGTGGGGGTTCTCTGCATCTATTTGACTATAATCTCCAGCCACATTTTAACTGTGGTGATGAACTACATGATAATACTGTTTGAAGTTTAATCCCTACACTAATGTAGAGCTCAAAGCGCAGAAAGATAGTTGTGGAGGTGGTCAACAAGTTCCAGCTCTTCCAGACATTAGGAGATGGACATTGGCAAAATGAGAGTGTATTAATCTAGGCTGAAAGGATTTGCTGTGGATTTTATTGCTGGACATATGATGAATCCGTGTTTTTATTCTTTAATTTAAAGGAATAGTCCTTCATAAGAACAAGTTTTTAAATTGTTGACACTTAAGATCTGGAAGCCATGAGTGGTCTGGTAAAAATTGGCAGGACTTTCTAAGCTCAGTCTAGGCCAGAATACAGAAATATACAGTTAATTTTATATGAAACTGGTACTGACTGGAAAAAAAAAACAACCCTCCGTATTTTTTGCAAGAGTTTTTTTTGGTTGTTTTTCACTTATGTGTTTCTTTTGGAAGAAGAGAGGGTGTTTGTTCAGATACTTTGCATCGGATAGTGTATATATACTCCCTGCCTCTGATTTGAGCTGATAGACAGTTAGCTGCCAAACGACAATTAGATGGCAGGACTCACCTAAACAAAAGCTCAAGATAAAAAGTGGTGCAAGCCAGCAATCAGGATACACATATTTGAGATCTATAAGGAGGTGGGTTTTTTTTTCCTCCTCTGAGCTATGAATTTAAGGCAAAGAGAAAACACAACTTGTCTATTAATGCAGCAATAGGAAAAAAAAAAACTGAAGAGGGGAGGAAACTGAAGATAACTGGATGGAAAAGCTGCTGGAAGCTTATTATTTTTGAGTGGCTATCTGATTGAGGCTATTTATATATGATAAATTATATGCTTCACAGAAGAACAGCATAAAGTGCTAAAGATGCAGCTGGAAAAAATGCCAAACTTGAGGCAAAAGTTTGAAGGGAAGGTGAAAGAAGTGTCAGAAGAAATGATCATGATCCACCAACCTCTGAAGACAATGTAGAGAGAAGGATTGGGGATTACAGAGGGACATGAAAAAAACAACAGAAGGAAGAGAACAACAGTAAAATATGAAGTACTTTTGTTCTACTGGAATATTAGAAAATGAGGGAGTGGGGAGAGTGAGTCTGAAGAGAAGAGGAGGAAGGAAAGGACGAGTGTTCAGGTCTAGAAGATAATGATGTGCACTGGCAGAGATAAGAACAATGTGCAGAACAGATAACCTGTACCTAAAAGCCTTTCCAACACCAAGAGAGAGATCCGTGTGACTCCTTACCAGCCTCTCCGTTGGTAAAGGTTTGAGTCTCAGTTCTTGGTTTGTTTCTTCATGTCAGTTACTAAAAATGATGCAGAAGCAAGGGATTATATTTCTTACTATAACTGGAAGTGGGTCTGAGGTCTACAGGAAAAATCCAGTGGATTTTTAAAAATAATTTTTAATATCTTTTTGCTTGTTTTCAAATCATCACCACATCAGATGTAATGACCAGGCTGTTCCACAGAGATGGCTCAGAAAAGAGTAGGTGGTTATCAGCCAAAATTTTGACTGATAGAAGGCAAGAAATTTCATTGGCAGCTGAAAAAGTGTTGCCATTGGGGGGATGTGGGAATGATTGGCTCCTGGGAAACATTGCAGGGTTAGAACCTTTTTTCAGAGTGGATGGAATTACTCATCTACAAGGAATTCTGGTTTCTTGAATGGAAGTCTGATGGCATATAAGGAGAGTGCTCAGCTAAGGTATGTGGAAGTGTGTCTGTCTGTCTGTGTAGGAAGACACATCCAGAGATGAGGCTATATAAACAAGCAGCAAACTAAGAGTGGTAAAAAAATGTACAAAAAGGGAGTGTGTGTGTGATACTGATGAGTAGCACTTAGGCAATAAAGATGGCCTTAATAAATATAGTTCTTTCTAATCCAGCAAGAAAAAAGGTTGGGATTAGAGAAAAATGAAGTTATGGTTCTAGTACAGTGAGATTGGGCGGGAATATATATGAGCTCAATTTGTTCAGCCTGGCATAGTGTTTTCTGTAAATCCAGCATGAGTGTGATGATATAAGTGAAAGGAATACACTGGTATAATAGTCAGAATCAGTAATAACTAAGGGATATAAATGGTGGAAGATTAGAAGAAAAGTTGCTAGTTCCCAGAGAAGAGGAATTAATTTCCAACACAAGTACAGAGAAACTTGGATACAAAGTTTAGTAAATATACAATCACGGTAGCATAATACAGCTGCTTCTGATCCTAAAAGAACAGACACCTAGAGGTTTCCTGCTATTCTAGTGTTCTTGAAAATGTATAATACCCTGCTGAGTTGGACCTGAGCAGACTGTTGGAGTTGTCAGGGTATAACATCTGATCAAATTCATAGCTTGTATGAAGGCATGGCACATTTCTGACCTTCATGGAAAAACACCAACCTACCTCAGCAATGAACGTAATGAAATGAACAGCACTCCATTAAATTAAAGGGCTTTAGATGCAAGTACATGAATTATTAAACTACAGCATATTAATTTTCATTAAAGGATATGTATTTGATGTCCTAACAAACCATTAAGTGAAAACAGCACTTCAAATTTATCTCTCTTTCTGAAAGATCTCTCTTCAAAATTCCCTTTTTAAAAAAATATTGATAGTCACATAAACAATTCCAGCAGAATACATTTGTTCTCTTTAGCAGAGTTTTAATGGAAAGCCTTGTTAAAATACTTCTGTTTACTTAAGATCTTTCATAAGAATCACATTCGAGCAGCAGATGCCTTGGAAAACTGGAAAATAATAAGAATTTACCATTATTTTTCGGTGTTTGGTGTCGTTAATAAGAATAAGAGAATCTTAAAACATTTGAGGAATACTTCCTAATCTAGTTACTATGGTTACAAGTTTGTTGGAGATAAAGCAGTTCTATGGCAACGATGGAATTAAATTTTCTGCCCAATATTGAAATATCCAGTACCTAATTTCCTGCTTCATAATAAATCAGGCTAATGACCTTAAGAGGACTAAGATTTTATGCTCTGAAGCTGTTCAGTAAAGTATACTACAGTTTACCTGTCACATTGTTTGTGTTAACTTTGATCTCAGAAGTTGATATCTTAAACTGTGTTGTAGATGAAAGCAGAGGGGAAAAAATTGTGTCCCTGCCAGTAAATTACCTATGTAAAGTAACTAATAAGAAATAAAGCCCTGGCAATTCATTTCATGTTGACACAGTAATTGAATTTTAGACTCAAGTTTCTTTATTATTTTTAAATGCAACCATTATTGAATTTAATGATGACTGATGTTAGACACCTTTACATGTTTATTTTTTTTTTTCTTAATTGGTTAATTATAGTCATCTTTGCAAAAACAAACCCAAGAAGAATAATATTCCCTAAACTCCAGGCCTGTTCCATTTTCCTCAACCCCCAAAAATACCCTAGGCTAATGTTTTAAGAATTTTCACATGCAGAGGGTGATTCTGTACCAGGCCTTACTGACCATACTATGAATGGAGGGTGCCTTCAACAGCAGCTGCCACAAAGCCCTTTCTAGGGATGCAGAATGATAGCTATTTAATTGGCATTTCCTGATCCTCTACGGTTTGCGTGAAACTTGGTAGATTTTTTTTATTAACTTTCATCTTCACAATCTTCCAAGATGATTCTATAACCTGAGTTGACTCTTGGAAAGTTTTTTGTTGTCCGCTTTGGCTCTTTGTCTTGGTTTAATTAAGCTGTTTGAAATAACCAGTCTGTCCAGCTTGAAAAAACTATTTTCTTATTAAGTATATATTTTTGAGCAAAACCTTGATCTCTGTATTCTTAACAAGATGTAGGGCCTAATTCTGTAATCTCATATTAGTAAAACAGGATATTTGGATCCAGGATTTCTGATTGCTGGATACCTATAATTTATAAAATTTCTTCCTACGAAGAAACACTTCCTTTTAAATACTATGACAAATGCAACAGATTCATCCATTGTTACCTGGCAGTGTGTTGTGTTAATATATTACTGGCAAGAAGATAAGATCTGCTGAATATAAAAATCAGTGGAGAGACTGTGACCCTGGAGTTTCCTTTAAGTCAGTTAAAGTATAGCTGTTTATTCTAACTGCTTTGGATGTGATCTGTTTGTTTTCTGAATACTGTACCTTCTCTCTTTAATAATTTTCCATATTCTAATTCCAAATTGTTCCTTTGGTTTCCTATTATGCAAAGTCAGTTGTTAGCAAGTGTATAGTGTAATATGAAGTGATATCCAAACGAATGACATCTTAGGAAGAAAAATAACTTATCCCTGCCAATTTGCAAACTAAATACTGTCAAACGTGGTACTTACATTAATGAAAAACTTTAATAAAGGCATTTTGTGGGCTGGACTGACAACAATTATGATATTACTAGCTGTGGCTTGTTAAAGTGGTACTAAGAAAAGATGGTTGGCAGAGTATTTCCAGAAGGAAAAATGATATGTATTATATATGGCTCATCTGTAAGGTAGAGTAAATCACTGTCACTCAGGGGAAAAAATATTTATTTTCTTCCTTCTGACTTACCTGCTGGATGTCTTCAATGATTACTAATTTTTAGCTCTGTGGTTTTCTCTTGGATTTATCATCCATGGGTGATGATTCTTTTGAATTTTTTTTTCTCTTGCACTTTAGTGTGATGTCTAGTACCAGATCAATAGGGTAGCTAAATGGGTATGATGCTGATGGCTATAATGGCAGCTATGTTTTAATTCAATAAAAGTTTTGACTTCTCTTTTCCAAAATTTCTGTTGCTGTTTTCCAGCTGCCCTCTAAAAGCAAGTTTCTTCTTTAAACCTTTCTTGTTAATCACCTTTAACACCTAGTTTGCAACCCTGTTTGTGAAATTCAGAAGTGGAGGAAGTAGTTTGTAGTCTATAGGGCAGAAATCACCTAATGGTTGAGGTGGAAGGGATCTCTGGAGGTCATTTTGTACAAATACACTCTTCGAGCAAGGCCACCTAGAATCAGTTGCCCAGGACTACATCCGGATGGCTTTTCAGTATCTCTAAGGTAGGAGACTCCACAACATCTCTGGGCAACCTGTTCCAGTGCTCAGTCACCTTCACAGTAAAAAAAATGGATTTACTGATGTTCAGATAGAACCTTCTGTGTTTGTTTGCATCCATTGCCTCTTGTCCCATCACTGGACACCACTGAAAACAGGCTGACTTGGTGGTCTTTGCTCCTTCCCTTCAGGTATTTATGTACCTGAAGAATACCTGAAGGACTTTATAGTTCCCCTGGTTGAACTTCGTAAGGTGCCATGGACCTCATTTCTCCAGCTTGTCAAGGTCCCTCTTGGCAGTATGGCCCTCTGGTGTATTAGCCACTTATCACAGTTTTGTGTCATCAGTAAACTTGATGGTTTGATGAGGTTACACTCTGCTTCATCATCCGTATCATTATTGAGGATGTTAAAGAGGAGTGCACCCATTATTGGCCTCTAGGTTACACTGCTAGTTACTGGCCACCTATTAGATCACCAGCCTCTGGGTCCAGTTGTTCGGCCAGTTTTCAATCTACTTCACTGCTCATCTAGTCTATACATCAACAGCTTCTCTACAAGAATCTTGAGGGATACAGTGACAGAAGCCTTATTGAAGTCTAGGTAAGTAATATCTGCTGCTTCCTCTAATTTTAAAAGGCCAGTCATTTAATCATGGAAGTTTATCAAGTTGATCAAGCATGATTTCCTCTTGCTGAATCTGTGCTGACTACTTTGCATGTGTTCTCCCAATTTAATCTATGAGATGCTGCTGTGGAACACATTACTCCTACTGGAAAGTCTCCCAATTTCATCTGCTCTTATATCAACAACTATCAGTGGTATTGTTGTTCTTCCAAATATTATTTTCTTACCGTGCTACTCTCCATCCCGTATTTCTGAAGAACAGGTGAATAACATGGAATAAATATTTATTCAAATTCTATCTAAGAATTGAAATGACAGTTAAAATATTTGCACAATTTTGCCAGCACCCTATTTTAGCAATTTTATTTAACTTGAGTTGTGGTGTGAGCTGAGATGTAACAGTCTTTACAAGCTTGTCCTCATCGCTTCCAAGGAGTAGCAGTCTGTTTGTTAAGACCATACTATAGCATTTTCTCTATCACTATACAATAATGCCTGATGTTAAGCAAATCGAACCTAAGAAATTCTGTCAAAGGTGGGAAAGGATTTTTGATCAGGTCAACCATCTTGGGAGATTGTAGGGGGGAAAAAAGAGCCTTCAAATAAGCATGAACTAAGCAGACCATGTACATATCAGGCTATACTTTATTTCACTATTTTATAGGAAAATATTATTAAAGTAGATTTGAAAATAAATTTGCACGTTGATGAAAATCCTCTCTCTTTTTTCAATATGGTAAGTATTTTTGCACTGCTTCAGAAGTTTTTCATTCCTGCAACGCATGGACGAAACTATTAAGCTTACGTATGCAATTGTACTTGTTGGAGATGAGAATGGATTTTGATAATAGAAATCTGTACAACAATGAAGTCCAGAAATTGAAAGAAGCAGTGATCCCTATAATCCAATAACATGTGTCTTAATATATTTTTTACTTATTAGAATTGGAAAAAAAAAAGAGGAAATGTGAATGTATCTGAGTGTGGCTACAACTTGAGTTCAAGGGCTATTAATTTAACAGAAATTCATGATACATTGCAATATATTACAAATATTTTGATGAGCTGTTGGAGTGATGAAGGGTGGTTTCTACAAATCTTAGTTCCTGGCAAAACTTTATCACTCCTATGTGTGATAACACCTCAAGCGTGATGACCCTAAATCATGCCATGGTGCCCTCAGCACCACTGGTATTATTTTCTGCTTTCTGGCATGTCAAACTGGGATGAGAGACCGCGTCCTGGAGCTACAGCTAACGTGACTGGGCAGTGAGTATACATGTGCAAACCAGAAACTCTTCCTACCTTTCTGTCTCTGCAGGTGTTAGTAGGTCATTTTGCTTTCTGTGGCTATAGTTTTCATGGAACTTTGAGGAACCTTGTATCCTGGATTATTTTTTTATTGGTTGAATTTGATTGGAACTAGCCGATAGGCTTAAACTGGATCAGACAACAGAAGTCCTTAATGCTCGGGTTTTTTAAGAGACTGAAGAATCAATTGTTCTTTCTAGAATTGGAATAATGGCTAAATCAGGCATATTCAAAGAGCAATGTCTTCAGTGGGCAACTCACTAATTATTTAAGGGGGGGGAAGTATTTATATGAATTTTATTGCCAATAAAAATTAATGAACAAGACAAAGTATGCTGAAATTGTGTAAATTGGAAAACATAATAAATCAGCTTCATCCATTATTACTGTGCTGTTGGGCTTTCTAATCTGAATTTGCTAAGGGTCACTGGAACATGAAAATTAATTTGAATTAATAAAAAGTGTTAGGTGGGTTTTTTTTTTTTTACAGAAGTCATATAGTACCATTACTGAATTTTACTAGATTGTTGTGAGAATTTTACCATAATTTTTATTTAATAAATTATCTTAAAAAAAAAGTAATAAAAAAGAACACATTCAGGGATACAGTCAATAATGCTTTGGAAAAAAGTGTAATTATCTGTTAATGAGAAATCTTAAAAATCAGGCATATTGTTTCCTTTAGGGGATGACTGATGAAGGACATTCTTTTTAAGTAGTAGAAAATTGATGGTAATTTTTTTTTTTCAAGTTTCTACAAAGATTTGTAATTTCCAACTGTACAGAGAAAAAGATACAGATGTAGTTCACAAGCACTTGCTCTGAGCTTTGAACGTGCCAGCTATTGAATGTATCCTCCAATACTTGTTTTCATTTACAAGAAAACAAGCTTTGACCACATTTTGTTATGTTGAAAACTTTCCCATCATGATCAGCCTTTTAATTCTGGGAACAAATTAAGCACATGTTCACTTATCATAATTNGGATTATTTTTTTATTGGTTGAATTTGATTGGAACTAGCCGATAGGCTTAAACTGGATCAGACAACAGAAGTCCTTAATGCTCGGGTTTTTTAAGAGACTGAAGAATCAATTGTTCTTTCTAGAATTGGAATAATGGCTAAATCAGGCATATTCAAAGAGCAATGTCTTCAGTGGGCAACTCACTAATTATTTAAGGGGGGGGAAGTATTTATATGAATTTTATTGCCAATAAAAATTAATGAACAAGACAAAGTATGCTGAAATTGTGTAAATTGGAAAACATAATAAATCAGCTTCATCCATTATTACTGTGCTGTTGGGCTTTCTAATCTGAATTTGCTAAGGGTCACTGGAACATGAAAATTAATTTGAATTAATAAAAAGTGTTAGGTGGGTTTTTTTTTTTTTACAGAAGTCATATAGTACCATTACTGAATTTTACTAGATTGTTGTGAGAATTTTACCATAATTATTATTTAATAAATTATCTTAAAAAAAAAGTAATAAAAAAGAACACATTCAGGGATACAGTCAATAATGCTTTGGAAAAAAGTGTAATTATCTGTTAATGAGAAATCTTAAAAATCAGGCATATTGTTTCCTTTAGGGGATGACTGATGAAGGACATTCTTTTTAAGTAGTAGAAAATTGATGGTAATTTTTTTTTTTCAAGTTTCTACAAAGATTTGTAATTTCCAACTGTACAGAGAAAAAGATACAGATGTAGTTCACAAGCACTTGCTCTGAGCTTTGAACGTGCCAGCTATTGAATGTATCCTCCAATACTTGTTTTCATTTACAAGAAAACAAGCTTTGACCACATTTTGTTATGTTGAAAACTTTCCCATCATGATCAGCCTTTTAATTCTGGGAACAAATTAAGCACATGTTCACTTATCATAATTTATGTATACATACACATATATATTTACACACATATATAATAACTCAGAGCAGATGAAGACAGGTACAGTGCATTCTAGTGCAATATTTACTTACAGTGGAGGCAAAAAGGAAATATTTTTTTTCTTCATGCTTTTCAAAAGAACAATTTTCTAAAATTCTTATTAGACTGTCAGAGTTAATTATATTTTTAGAATTAGGCTGAAATTTTCCCATCAACTTCTTAAATCAAGGACTAGAGGCAAAACACCGCTAGGTTGCCATTTTTTTGTCCTTCTTCCTCTCAAGGAGGGGGCTCCCCGCTGCTTGTGTAATGAACCATGTGGAAAGCAGTAGCTTTCAAAGTAAGAAATTATTGTGTTGAAGAGCTGAGGAAATTATCTCATTGCAAGTAATTTAGTAGCAGGATCAGCCATTGATTTCAGCCATGAATTTATTGCTAAGAGATTTTGGGTTTTGTAAATTTGTGAGACAAGCAAATACCTGACAAAGAATTGAATGGTTTTACTTCCATTGGAGGTTCAGAAAGACTCTAAGAGGGTTCTTCAAAACCCCTAAACCCTTTTAAAAAAGGGTAAACTATAAACTACCAGTAAAAGTTTTTCACATATTTCAGAAACTAGCATGTTCCCTGTAAGGGAGGCTGTGTCAGATTGCAGATGTTTTCAATGAACGAAGGGGACAGGAGTCTGAAGGAGCATCTCAAAATGAGGTGTCAAAAGAAATGAGTGCAGAGCAAACCAGAAAAATCAATATTATAAAATTTGTAGCAAAGACCAAACTTGAAGCAAGCTCAAACAGGGAATTGCTGAGCTCCTAACTGTGGCATGTAACTACTCACAAACATTAACTTCACTTGCAGTGGAATGTGGGAGTCATAATGCCTGTCCTTCTTAAAAACAGACCCTAGAAAGCCTTGAAATGCATTAGGAACTGCAGGATCCCATTCAATCCCACTCCCACACTAGGTGCATCCATTAAAGCCAACCTGTAACAGTCTCAGGAATAGATAAACTTTATGATGATCATGAAACAAACAGTCAACACAGCTTTTTTGAAAGCAGGTCATATCTCATAAATATATGAAGAACTATGGAGGAGTCAAAGGTATAAATAAATCTGGTCAATAAATGATATTTGGATTTCTCTATTAAGAGGGAATGACTTGTTTGGGATAAAAAAAAATTGAAACATCACTGTGGAAATAGGTTTTCATAGGAAGCTTTTACCAATGCTTATTCTCAAGAGTCTATCAAGTGATTTGTGATGTTTAACATAGTAAAAAATTATCTGGAAAAGGAGATAGTGAAATGACAGTTTCCAGATCATCCAAAATAATTCAAGAGGGTGACAAGTAATGAAAAGATGATAGTGTTGCAGATGGACTTAACAGTATTGAATGACTGAGTTTCTTGATAACTGTAGTAGATTAATTGTATATAAAATTCAGGATCAGTTCTGGAACTGTTGTGGTTTGGTCTCTGAAAAAGTGAACTCAGTCCTTACCAAGTGTCAAATACAAAACTGAATTTTGTGTTTCTTGTTGTGCCATCTTAAAAAGAATGCACTAGCCTTAGAGCAGCTTCAAAGAAAGGCGACATAGATAATCTGAGATAAGAAATCAAGAGTTTAAAAGAACAGGGTTTGTAATGTTGAAAGATAAACAACTGAGGATGGATATGAAGATCCTCTAGAAAATGGTTCGTTGTGTGAAAGAGACACAGGGAACAACGATCCGCTCTTATTCCTACTGAAGAACCAAGAAAGTTCCATTGACTACCAGGTGGTGGTTTGAAAGAAAAAAATAAATATTTTTGTCTAGCATTGTGGTACTCCACATATTGTTGCAAGACGTAGATGCCAAAAGTAAAGGGCGTGGATGATAGTACATCTGATGGTTTGGGCTCTGATGCTGGCACAGGATGGTATTGGTCACCATTACAGAGAGAATATAAGGGCAGATGTATCCTGGTGCTGACCCACGACCATCCTTGTGTGATTTGCTGTGAGTAGTTTATCCTTGGATTGCATGTTGGTTTTACTGCTCTTTGCGAAGATAACAAACTGTAAAAAGATCTCAGGGTGGCTGCACAAACAGTTCCTTTGTAGTTTTGTATTCCCAGAAAGCATCTCAGGTTTAAGCTTTTGTTCTTTTAAATACAATTTATATCATGCAAACGTATCTGGAAAGCAGAGAGAAAGGGTGAGGAATGTCTGACTCATTACTTGTATTCAAATATTGCTTTATTATTTATAGAGTCATTCTGCATTTCAAAAGCTGGTAGGCAATGTTAGAAATAAAAAGCTATTTCTGAAAGCAGTGAGATATAAGTTACTAAGGCCCACCTTTTCAGGGGAATTTAGGTGCCTCATTTCCTTCAGCATGACAGTGTGTAATCCACAGTTGGAAAGTTAAACAATTATTTCTTCCCACGTTTATGAGCATTTGGGCACCTCCAGCTCTCCTGTAATGTAAAAGGAAATATTTCACTGATCAGACATTACAATAGGTAGAATAATACAGTGGACAGTAGGAGCCACTCTATCTTGCACTGAGCACAGCTGCCTGAGTAGGCCACCAGAAGAGAAGGCCTTTGAAGATGTTCTGACTGCTCCTGAATATTGTGTGTTCCTAGAGTTGCTCAGAAAAAAGTTCCTTGTCTTCAGCATCACTCAAAAGTGCTGTCCTGTTTTTCAAAAGGCTACTGTAATTTAACTTGCTTCCTTACTGCTGTTCATACCCAGGATGCTGGGCTGCAGATATACTGTTTTCGGGTAAAGTTGTTCTAATATGTTCACCAAGCAGAAGTTGTCCCTGGAGATTAGGTTTTTTGAAGTTTGGCTTTTTATTTTGGTGTTTTAAGGCTTCAGTTCTACTTCTTCCCCTACAAAACACTGGAGAAAGGCAAAGTTTAACAACTCTATTATCTAATATTTATTTTCTAGATATATGTATTTGCTATTACTGAAGGAAGTAAGAGGCAAGGAGGGGCTGTGTGTTATGAGTGAGAAAACCGATACCTAGATTTCAGTAAAATACAGTGCTGTGGTAGGTAACAGAATTTAAGTGTACAGAATAGATCTGACATCCCCTAAATACCATTGTACACTAGCAATGGTTTTATTTCTGGTAGACAGACATGTTATGCTATAAAATGCCTATGGTTCCTTTGTTTTGGAGTGAAATACCAAACTGTAAAAAGGCAATAGTGCACTCGAATGACAGATGATTCCTCTGACCTGTGGTTGTAATGGGAAGATATACCTAATCTTAACTGCATAAATCCAGGGAGTTGTAGGTTTAAAATTTTGAAGGTAGCATCATGTTTAAATTGTTATACCGCTCTGTAAATTTAGTTTAAGGCTGATATACTGTGTTGTCAACTGAAAATTTCTAAGATATTCCAAAGTGATAGATCTAGAGAGTGGACCTAATTGACGAGATCTGTCTTCTTGCCTATCGATTTCTTTGGCTAAAATTGAAATGAATGGTTTGTATTTGAAATGACTTGACTGTTCTTTCTAAATATCAATTTCAAAACAATCTCTGCTTTTCATATTAGCTGGTAGTCCTGGGCCTGCTTTAAGATCTTTCTGTATTCCAGACACAATAAGCGTGGCCATAGAAACATAGATATTAAGGTGATTTTCATTTTTAATAAATTAGACTTTGTTAAATTATTTTTAGAACTCCATGTTGTTGACTAATTTCCAAAAAATAGTTATGAATACTATCAAATAATGCTTTACTTTTATTTGAGAATCGTGATCATATGCCTGCAGCCTTAATTTTCAGTAAAAATTAAACAACATTCTGATTCTGGGGAAAGAAACTTACTTCATTCATCTGAAGTTTTGTTTTACCTCATTATCTATCTCTGTGTTTCCCTTAAATTAGAAGAGCAAAACACATATGTTTAAGTATATTCTTAAATTCTTTGTGAAGATGGATGCACTCTTGTGCCTTCATCATTATATGTATCAGCATATTATTCAGAGGATTTCCAAATATTTTAATTATGTTTTGGTATGAGAGTCAGTAATATTCTAGATAAGTCCAATCCTTTTTGCCTGAAAGTGCAATGTGAATGTTATATCGATATACGGCAAAATAAAAACAGGTGAACTGTTATATGTAACATGCTTTATATTTGTTATCATTAGATATTTTCGTCGTTCTATAGCTGCAGTTAAATAGAGGCAGATAGTAATACATCGCATAAAAAATAGTGGTTGCCCCTATTATTTCTAAATCATGTAGCTAGAGTAATAATCTGAACCTCTTTAAGGTGATGAAACACGGGTGTGCTATTTGTTAACACTGAGTTAAATACATTTCTATGGAAACTAGGTATATTTTTGATCTAGACCTGTGTAATTGAAGTTAAATATAGCCGTAGGTGCTTATAGATTATCACTTATTAATGTCAGTATCAGTAAGAAAGGGTTGGTATGAAGTAGAAACGGCTGCAAAATTAAATTATGTTTTCTTTTTAGGTGTGGGTTCTCTTTGCTCTCTATTAGCAGAGAGACAGTGACTTGTTACAGCTGTATATCCAAGACTTCAGTATTTGCTGTGTTTTGAACAAGGTGTAAAACTAAGGCCTGGAATGGTTGTAGCTACTGCCGGTAATTGCACAATATAACCGAATTGTCACTCTGCACAGTACAGGTGGAGCAGGTTCTGGTTAGTTATTTAGATTTTGCAAGTTTACAATGGCAATGGTGACCTATGCTTCTGTTTGATTTCTGTTTTAAGTCCATCTTTATAGGATAGAATACGTGTTTGTTAAACATAACAGGATAAAAATCTGATATCACTGTATTAAGAGAAGCACCAAACCTCTGGTTTACTCGGAGCAGACCGTCTTCCACACTTGTAACATCAGCATTGGGTTTCTGACCAAGGGGAAGCACAAAGCCGCAAGTGCAGGTTGAAGCCGCTCAAAGGCTACTCTGGCTTCCATATAACTCCTGGTGTGAATCTGTCTCTGAGGCCTCATTGTGCTGGATGTTGCCAGGGCACAGCTCAATGTACCTTTCTCTGTGGGATCCTGATATGTGTCTTAGAGTGGCAGGGCCAGACTGTATCGGATTTGTCCCTGCTAAACAGGTTTGAACAGCTTTTTTTAAAGACAAGTTTAAAAGTGCTTTATCTTGTTCTGCTGGATGAAACTGAAACTCCTTGACTCCTAAGGTCATCTAGAACCAAGACCTTGTTGCTACAAGGGAGTGAATTTCTTGCTAACATTTAGAATAGTTTATACAAATATCCCGTGTGTTTGGTTGGGGTTTTTTTTTTTTTTTTTTCAGCTCTGGTTTCTTCAGTGTGAAGCCTATTGCTTCCTGAATGTGTTCTCTATTCTTTTTTTATTCCATCTCAACTAAAGTGTTAAAATCATTTTTTTTCCACACTAATAGCTACATTTACATTCTGCAAGATATAGAATGCATTGCCATTATCCACCAAGCTTATATATGTAGCAGTTTAATAATTTAACAGCTTAAACTTTCAGAAAAATCTTACCATTAACATTAAATTGTATTTTTTGACATTGAACAATGTTATGGTAAGCAAAAGTATGTGACTGGAAATCATCTGACTTTTCAGACTTAGGAAAGATAATGCTGGTACACATAGGGAAGAAATCCATTTAGTCACAAATAGATCGGAAAGCCTCAAAATGTTTTGTTTGTTTGTTTCTTTTAGAAAATAATGTGATGTTTTATTTATATAATAACTAATTAAAATCTATGGATTGATAAGTGATAAATTCATGGGCTGATACTAACTAGAAAGTTTATGAAATGTACTATTGCTTAAAAAAAAAAAATCTCTTTCTGCTGCCCACAATTTTTTCTTGGCTTCAGACAACCATTGGGCAAATAAAACCTTTTCTTATAGGACCTTGTGTGTATATATCCTCCAGTTCTCTCTTCTAAAAAGTAAATTTTGTTCGACTTGGGGAACAAGATTTCTGTCCTTTGTATTATATGGGTTCTTGAGTGCTAAGATTTTAATTCTTAATAGCTGGTGATGTGAGCCTGTTACATTAATGGGTTATTATATTGAATACCTTTTTTCCTGCAGGCTTAGATGTCATGAAATATTGGTTTTTTTGAAGGTATATTTGTTATGAAAAGACATGAGCTATGTATTGATGGACTAGATTTCATACAAAATTGAAGAGCTCAGTTATATATGGGATATAACCAGAGATAAGTGACCCAGAAAAATATTTTTGAAGCTGAATTTTTTTTTTTTTTTTCTTTTTTTTTTTTTTTAATAGTGTTGTACATAAGAGTGGCACCTGTTAGGTAGCTTAGGGAGGTATTTTCTAAAATGAATAGATGTATTATATTACTAGGTTCAGTTGTGAGCTTTCTATAAAGGTCATCTTAAACTTTGGGAATGTTTCATATTTAGACCATTTACAGTTCAAGCTAATCTCTAATAATTACTGGTTAAAACATGCAAAGGTTGCCATGTGTAATCTTTAAACTATTACTCCAGCTTTTCCTAAAACCTGAGGTTTAGGTTTAATTTTTTTTTATTGTTGGAGTCCTTAGCAAAAGTAGGTAATACTGATTGTGAGAATTATAGCTTCATACTATTATTTAGTAGTTTTATTTTTTACATAGTGGAAGTTGAGGGAAAGATGGGGCCTGAATAAACAGGTTATGGAAGATTCTGTCTTGACTCTAACAGACTTAGCTGAGGGGTGGTCACAGCATTTTCTGTAATATCAAATTGAAACCGTTTGTTGAAGCTAACTTTAAAATGTACTGCAGTAACGTAGAGTACATTAGGTAGAAGAGAGGTGGGAAAATAACCTTAAAGAGTGGTCACGGGTGTTTGGTTTTTGAATTTTGATACTCTGTTAGCAGGCTTAGGACTTACATTTTTCGTGCATGTTAATGCAGCAAAAATTGCTCCTGTTATGCCTGATTGTTAAAACACATATTTTCTAACCATTGGCAAAATTACTTGAGAGATGTTTGATGAAACTGAATGGTGTGTACAAATGGTTTTGTGTCCTATGATGGCTCAAAATTCTCAGCCAGGCTTTAGAAAGTTCAGCACTGAAGTCTTTGATTGGGATATTGGACTCAGCTATACAAGAGCACAGGCTTATAAATAATGCTTATTTTTCACCACTGTTTCAGAGCTGTAATTTTTTCAATCTCATTCAATTCTACTAGCATTTTTGTTTCAATCTTAAAAGATTTGGGAAAGATATTTGTGCAGACCTGTGACTGTAGAACAGGTTACGTAGGTGGAGTAGGTTTTTCTGGAATTCTGATTCCCAGGCATGGGTGGCTTTCTGGCTTCCTTTGTATTTTTTTTTAATATTATTTGAAATTATTACAGAGCCTCGTACATACACTTTTACTAAGTTTAAGAGTTTATCTTAGTCCAAGTTTGTCCAATACAGGTCTTGGAAGGCTGTTTCAGGTATTGCTACTAACTGGAAATGTAAGTGTACAGCTTTGTAGCACAGTGAATGAATATTAAATTTAGGTAACTTTTAATTCTGACTTCTGGAAGACAGTAATAATATACCTGGAAGACAGTAACTGACATGCTGGACAACAGCGTATCCTATGTATTATTGAAGTTTAATTGTTCCATTACTCCAGAGATCTTCTGGCTTTTAGAAGTTGAAATCCAAGTTTTAAACTCTGCATTTTGACAATGACTAGTTTGGAAGTTGTGTGTTCTTTTCAGCTAATTTCATCTTGATTGATTTCCATAATTCCCCAGCATGATTCTACGAAGTGATATATGTATAAAACCGTATCACAATTATATAGTCATCTGAAAGCTTCTTAAGAGACTAATGTAACTCTGCCACTAATTGCAACTTTAAGATGTTCACCTACTGGAACCTGAACTTTGTTGCATTACGTTTCTAATTCTAGCGAGAGTCAAGCATTCAGTAAGTTTAAAAACCTGACCTCTTTAAAGGGGGACAGGGAATCAAGCTAGTGGTAGCATTTAACTGTAAGGTGATAATATTTGTAAAATGTACTGTGGATTTTGAACCTTTATCTTTGGGGAAAATGGGTGAAAAGAAGGAAGACGAGAAAAAGAGCAAACTATTTATAGGAGGCAGAAGGCATGTTTCACCATACTTTGTTGGTGACACTATCACTGACAAAACCAAATTATTTCAGAAACCTAAGTCTGGATAACCTTGGAATTTGAAGCTTTGTTAGGTGAGGTAACACTTACAGAGTTGCTAAAACAACCTACTTTCAAGTAATGCTTCTACTACTAAAAATAGGCTAATTGAGAAATGGTGATTCTAAAATGCTTATCAGCCCCATCTGGAAATTACCAAAGAAAACTAGTATGTCGTTTGGAAAAACACCAGTGAGCACGAAGGGATGAAGTTCCCAGAACAGCAGAGAAAATATTGCCTGGGGCTGCCTGAGCCTTAGTGATGAAGTAACTGCTGCACGGTTGTGAAATCTTGCACTTTCTGGGTTTTGAATCAGCGTGAAGTGTGTGTAGCTGTCTCAGATTCCTCTAAGTGTCCCCTGGCTGGGTAGTCATGTCTGTGGCACTCTGTTCAATAAGCTGGGTAACGCCTCACTCAGCAAAGATACAGCAATTTGAGACTAGGAGTTAAGGGATGGGTTTTTTCTTTACCTCTAGCAAACTAGAATTCAATCCACTGGAGCTACAGGAAGGAAGGCAATGTAGCAAAATCTGTAATATCTGAAAAAGATGGAACAAAGGAAAAAAGATGGAATTAAAAAAAAAAGGCACGTGGGGAAAAAATCTAGATTTAACAGAATGAAGTAGGGAGCCAAAAACATTTCTGAGAATTTTTGCATTTTTGGATCCATTTATGTACTGATCCAGTGATCTAGGGAGGAAAACAGTCCAGTTTGTGGTATTAATTGTGGTCTTGGATTTGGATGGTTGTCTTTCCATGGAGACAAATGGAAAGAGACTTGATGTGGGGCTTAGGGGTGAGTCGTCACGAATTGCTGCACGTTGCTTGAGATGTGCTGAGAATCTAGGTTTCCTTTTTGCTTTCCTTAGATTAAAGACACTCTGACTTAGCTTAAATCCCTTATTTGATCTTAAGTCAAGCAAACTATTGTACCAAGTATGAGTGGGATTTTTGCCTAATGACGTACCTTTTAAGCTGTCATTGTAGATGGATCAGGATAGAGCTGGATAGGGGGTTTGTGTTATAAATGAGGAGGACAAATCTGACAAAGCTTCCATCTACCACCCTTGAATTGATTCTAATTCGCCCTTCTTCAAGTTATGTATTTGCACATATCTCTCCAATCAATTATATTTATCTATTTTTTCAGCAATGACTTGGAATGAAATCAGGAGTAACAATGATTACACCTTATTTTCCTAAGGCTTTTGAAATAACATGCATGTAGGTAAAATTGTTGATCTGATTTGTCATGACATTGTTAATTTTAAGGGCCAATACCAGAAACCACATATGCTATTTACCATTCATGACTTTAAGTTGAATTTCTGTCTGTTATTTCTAATAAGTTGTAGCTATTTACAGCAGTTTTGAATTGACCTCTGATGATCAGTCATTTAAGATAAGTGAGGTGCACCCATTGTTAAAAACTGAAATGAGTTGAGAGAATGAAAGTTAAAATCTTTTGTTTACAGCATAAAACATCATAGAGCATTGTTACTAATAGAAGTATTAATTGTTTCATCAGATTAAAACATGTAAAGTTTTAAATATCTGAGATAACCATCAAATGTAGCTGCCAACTGTCCTTGACGGAAGTGCCAACATCTGCTGAGATGCAGACCTGTGACCTCTAGATAAGTTCTATACACAGAAAAATATTTATCTTCCTACTATGACCTTCCATGCACCAGACATGAGCCATGGATTTGTTTCCTAGGGAACTAGTGACAGAGAAAAATCTATAATTAGATCTGTGGGTTGTTTGCTACAAATGGGAATTGGGTGCTAAGCAGGTTCTTAAAGTATCCAGAAGTATTACATTGACTTCATGCAATGGAACCAAATTTTAAAAAGTGCCTTTCATGATGGTATTTCTTTTTTAGCATCATCAATTAAAATTTTTAAATACATACCTCTAGGTTCATTTTAACTCAAAATATTTTTTGAAAGTCAAGATTTGGCGGGTTGCTAGTTAAAGAAAAAAATTAGATATAATCTTCCAATAAATTTCTATAAATTAAACTAATTCTTAATTTTCAAGAGTGGTTTTAGGTGAATCATTCTCACCAACTCCATTTTTCTTACTTTACTACTCCTAGTCAGTTCCTCAGATTGGCTCTGCAACTTCAGTGTCTCATTCTGCAGTCCCAGTTACTCTACCGGCTGGAAGTTCCCACTTAATCCAGATCTTGATTTCTTTCTTTGCTGCATGCATGTATTTAAAGATAACCTTTGTAGCTAAGTCCCATGGGCAGTAATTGTAGCTGCAGTGAGAGGAAGCAACTAGGTTTTTTGATAGTTCCCTAGACCTTATCAGCAGATTGCTTTCGCTTGGGCACAGTGCGGCTGAGATGCTGCTGTGTTACTTCCAGTTTAGTGCTGGATCACAGCGCCTTATGCTTTCTTGGATGCTGCAAAAGTGGCCTTGAGGAATGAAATAAGACTTTGGTCATAGTCAGAATAGATACTACTGTGAAATACTTGGAAAAAGGTACTGTAAATTGCCTCTGTTCTCCCCTATTCTCTCACTTGTAGATTTAGCTATGTGTGTGGTGATTACACGTTATGTATTCCGTCCTATGTCCTGAATTTTATGCAGTTTGAAACCATTAAAAGTTACAATTATTGTTTCTGCACTCCTGCCATTTTAGATATCTTTTTTTTAAGGGCATCTTTTGAGTTCTTAATTTAACATTGTCAATCACAGTTTTTTCATAACAACTAACCACAGCTTTTGAGCTACTCCATCTGCCTGTCACTCAAAAGACAGTGGTCCTCAAATTCTTTCAATTAACAGGGCTTGTTGCAAGTTACTAGTTTAAGCAACAATTAAAGTATGGTGATTAAATGGCAACTGAAAGGCCAAATCAGCCAGTAAAATATGTAGGCCCGCTGTGACAAGGAATACTTCTAAGTCATTTTGCTTTGAGATGAAGAAAACCTGTGTTTATAGATTCTGAGCTCTCACTAGGAGGATATTGTTGTGTACTGAATCCAGAAGTTGCAGATACGTATCTGAAACCCACTGTTACTTATGAAAATGGAAATGAAAAATATTTGTAATGAATCTTCTTGATTTTTATAAATTAGGAGTAAAAGGAAGCTAAAGTATTACCTGCTACAAAAGATAGTGCACAACTTGATGTGTTTACTGAATTACTTGGCCCTATGAACAAAATGCTCACTGTTAACTATTTATATTGGTTAAATCCTCAAATTTGGTGCAATGGTAGATGAAGCCTTCAGGCCCCAGTGCTGGAACTGACTCTCCAAGGGGAATTGTTGCACACCTGCACAGCTACGACAGTGAACCTCAAACTTTGTTTCCACATGTATAAATTCATTTTGTTTCCTTTGGACTCTCTGCATCCTACCACAAAGGTCACAAAGGTGAATTTTGTAAACGTTTATGTATAATTAAGATAAAAAGCCATTATGTTGAGACTTTTTTTTTTTGTTGAATATCAAATATCCGATTTGTGTTGATTATTCTGAAAAGACCTCAAAAAATGAGCACTGGTGGTGAAACAACCACACTGGCTTTTAATATATTGTGTCTTTTTCACACATTATTTTGTTGAAATATCTGTTGATGAAATTGATTAACCTTGGTAAATTTCAGATTTAGAGTCCTTTGTATTATTTACTAAAACATTGTATTTGCACTGGTGTAAGGAAGTAATAGCTGGCATAGTTACTTCTCCAGAAAGCACTCTAACAATACGCTTAAATATACCAGCTGCATTTCACACAATATGAGTTCTATTTCCTCCATGTATGTAAAGTTCTGAATATGGTAAGAGGTTTTTTTTTGATTACTTCAGGCAATGTTCTTGCAAACATGGATCAAAAACATGCTAAAACTATATGCTTTTATTCTCACAATGTTGGTCCTAAATTTGACACTTCCTGATATGTTTTCCATGACAAAACTCATAGTTAAAATGTTTAAAAAAACCCCACAAACCAACCCTTTTTGGAATATTGGTGTACGATTTTTCTTTTTCGTAACTAATTTGATTTCGACTCCTGATTTTTATTTCTTTTTTCTTCCCATTTTACATTTCTGACAGTTGGTATAAAATTTTCTACATTCAAGGTATGAGTATACCCAGTACTCAACACTTCAAAAGTTTTATACAGCTATTAAAAAGACTGCAGTTCACAGATGCACTATTGCAATGGTATGTGTGTTCCTTTTTGAGGAAATTTTTTCTGTAATTCCTGTGTCTTAAGAGAACCAATGCAAAAGAATGCAAGTAAGAAATAATGGCAAGTCTTGCAATAGCAGTTTTGTCTGGTGGCCACTGAGTCTTTAGTGTGTACAATAAAGTACAAAATTCGTGCACTTTCCAGTTGTGTGTTTCACCTAGTTAAAACTGAGTGTTGGAGTTATGACAAGAAAATAGATTTCGAAAGTTTAAAATAACCAAATTATGTCTGTCTGGGCTGAGTTAAATCAAGTCTGTTGTCTATATAAATGTTGGGAAACATATATATGTGTATTCTTATTGGGGATGTCAGCAGCATCAAGCAAAATATTTGTAGTTGACACAGAAGCAATATTTGTTGTACTTAATCTAGTTTTCCTCAGCTTTGGTTCCCCCAGAAACCAAACTCTTCACCTTGACTTTGTGTTCCCAACCTTGGAGGTTGGGTCGGTGTAGTATATTCCTACCGCTGGTCACATTTCCCTTTTCATTCTGTGGTTTCTAGAGCCCTGTTCCAGTGCAGGTACAAATATTAGAATTTGAGTGATTGATTGACTGGCTGGTTTCAGCTTTGGAGTGAAAGCACATGGCCTGGGAGATTTATACAGCTCTGAAAAATCTCGCCTCATGCATAGACTGGAGATTGAAAGCTGATGTAGAAATGTTTTGAAATCTAGGACTGTGATGTTGCCTGCATTACTGTATTGCATAAACATATTTAATTGCTGGGGTTTTGTTCTGTTCTTTGAGTTCTGCAAATACTGTTCATACATGTCTATGTTAACTTAGCTTGTGTTTTGGCTAACATACTGAATGGACCTTCGTCCAGATGTGTATTGGTTGATAATATAGTGAAGCTAATAGCAAGCCTTGCTGTGTTTGTGAACAAGAAAAAGCATTACCTAAAATATATGCTGGCATATATAGCATGTTGGTTTTATCCCTAATTATCATGAACAAAGGACATAGAGAAGCTTTATAATTTCTGTTACCATTACTTGAGTGAATAAATCACCTGGATGTTCTTGGCTATCACCTGTATATTGAATCAGTTCTAAAGAAAGTCCTAGTCAGAGAAAAAGCGAAGGTCAGATTTGGTCAATGAGTCTGTCAAAGAGCAGAATATGGTTCCCATGCTCAACTCGTTTATCTAGTACTTAATTAATGAAGATAGAGATATTGAGAACTATTAGATTTAATAAATTATTTAACACAAGAAAGTATATGCATTGCTTTCTAACCACAGCTTTGGAATGTTTAGTTTACAGTAATGAAGCAGTTTCTGTTGGCTAGTGCTTTCTAATAACAACAGGAATATTTTGCATTTGTTTTGGTTGAAAGATTGAGTCAGTACAGAACAGGTGGAGCCTCTGACTATAAAGAGTGATTTTTCAGTACGGCAGGACAGGAAGAGTCTGTTTAAATGTTTATATGATATCTAAACAATGGACCTAAACCATTGTTTTGCTCTTGCAGAGTGATTAAAGGAAAAAAGAGTTCACTTCTAAATATTCCATGCATAAATTTGTTTCCTAGGAGTCTAGGGGAGGAGGGAAACACCAAAAACAAAGAAACCCCCACAAAATAAAAAGCACTCAAAAGAATGTAACATTCTGAAATGAAAGGTACTGGGATATGAACCAGATGTTCCTGTCTGAGGGTGGGTTTTGTTTACTAATTAAAAAGTGAATCTGTTATGATGCATCTCTAAATCACATGGTGTCAAGAACTAAGGAATTATGGAAATGGTTGGGCAGACACTTCAAGAATGAAACTGGTAGCCTAGGATGGTGCTGTTAAGGATGGATTTGCTGGGGTTGCAGAACTATAAAACCCACTACTC
>VXBJ01004841.1:6098-65921 GCA_013400055.1 Nycticryphes semicollaris | reverse complement strand
TTCTCTTGAGAACATTCTGATTTACTTTTGCGATAAACTCGTAACAACAGGGGGATCACATTGCTGAAATGAGTTTAGCTGGAAGGGATACATAATGTCAGCTGAAAAATAGCACTTGGTAAATATGTTCTGGCCATGGTTCAGGAAAAAGAAGATCCTGTCAGCTAAGTAACATTCTATTTTCTTGAAAATGTCTTTTAGTTGAGCAGAATCATACAGTCTCTGCCTTTTGGGGGGAAAAATAAAAATAAAAAATACTGGTTTGTCTCGGGTGCTAGATATTTGGTCCTGACAAGGCTAGCATGGATCACTTCAGTTTTTGATATATTTATTCTCCGATCTGCCCTTGACATGGGAAAGTGTTATCAGGTGTGGCGAAGTGAGTAATGTCTAAGTCTACATCTAATCCTGTCCTTGGGGTCCCTGGAGAGGAAATAGCCTCCAAGAGTCTATATTATTGTGGGATGCTCAGCTGGCATCTATTCTATGGTACCTGCCCATGCAGTGTCAAGGACCTTCTGAATTGTGAGATGAGAACAAGGGAGAATGAAATAAGCAGAAACTGGGAGGCCAGATGAAACGCACCTGCCTTATCCATATTCTTAGTAGGTGTGTGCGTGGGTCTGTGCTACCTTAACAGGACCATTTCCTAAGAGTGAAGAATCTGTATGTGTGACACGTAGCCACTGTCACAGGTGCAGGTATTTTCAATATTAGAACCTGTACTGACGTTTCTAAAGCTGTGAACGAATTACTGAAAGAAGTGTTTCCGTCTGGGCTTCAGGTAGTAATAACTGTGGGAAAGTCATTTATGTATTTTAGAAATTTAAAAATGACATCTCAAAGTAAACATTCCAGCAGAAATAATCTGGCCATGTTTTTTTCTCAGGAAGTAGATTGGGAAAGCATCATTGTGTAAATATGTAGTAAGCTAGGAAATTTTCTTATGAACAGTGCTGGGTTTATGATAGTATTCAGAATAGCAGCCTTGCCAGAGGGGATGTCAGACAATTGTCTTGTTCTTTCTTCCTTGCTCTCGTTGAAGCACCAAACCATATGGCAAATTAAGCCTGATTTTTATTAAACTTTTCATTGTACTAAGCTTAGTGTGAACTAGGAAATGCACTTTCTTTGAACTACACAGCCATTATATAAGTATCTTAATTAGGAGATGTTAATGTTCTTCATACATTACTGGGAGTATGTAGCTCCCTCTCGTGGCTAATTAAACATTTTAAGGAAACTTCTGAAAATTACTTTTCATGTGACCACCATTGCTCTTGAACAAATGATGCAGTGGTACATGGAGCATCTCTAACCTGGGCTTCTTATAGTAATAAAATTAACATAAGTTGCTGTGCAATAACTAGGTGTATAGATGGTTACAGTGTTGGTGGATAAGGGAAGAGTAACAGACATCATCCACCTGGACTTGTGCAAAGCGTTTGATGCTGTCCTGCATGACATCCTCATCTCTAAATTGGAGAGACATGGATTTGATGGATGGATGACTCAGTGGATAAGGAATTGGCTGGATAGTTGCACCCGAAGAGTTGTGGTCAACAACTCAATGTCCAAGTGGAGACCAGTGATGAGTGGTGTTCATTGGCAGTTGAGCCTGGTGCTGTTTGACATCTTTGTGGGTGACATAGTGGCATAGAGTCCACCCTCAGCAAGTTTGCTGTCAAAACTAAGATGTGTGGTGTGGTCAATGCGCTGGAGGGAAGGGATGCCATCCAGAGGGACGTGGACAGGCTTGACAGGTGGGCTTATGTGAACATCATGGAGTACAACCAGGCTAAGTGCTGAGAGATCCTGTACCTGGCTCAGAGCAACCCCAAGCATAAATACAGGCTGGGCAGAGAATGGACTGAGAGCAGCCCTGAGAAAGACTTAGGGGTGTTGGTTGATGAGAAGCTCAACATGACCTGGCAATGTGCGCTCACAGCGCAGAAAGCCAATTGTATCCTAGGTCACATCAGAAGAAGCATGGCCAGCAGGTTGAGGGAGGTGATTCAGCCCCTCTGCTCTTGTGACACCCTGCCTGGAATACTGAGTTCAGCGCTGGGGCCCCCAGCTTAAGAAGGACATGGACATGTTGGAGTGGGTCCAGAGAAAAACTACAAAGGTGATCAGAGGGCTGGAGCACCTCTGCTATGAGAATAGGCTGAGAGAGTAGTTCAGCCTGGAGAAGATCAAATTCTAAGGGACCTTATAGCAGCCTCCCAGTACCTAAAGGGGCCAATGAAGGGGAAAGATGGAGAAAGGACTCTGTCACGGAGTCTAGTGATGAGGGGTAACGGTTTTAAACTGAAAGAGGATAGATTTAGATTAGATATTAAGAAGAAATCCTTTACTGTGAGGGTAGTGAGACACTGGCATAGGTGCCCAGAGAAGCTGTGGTTGCCCCATCCCCAGAGGTGTCCAAACTGGATGGGGCTTTCTAAAATCAGGTCTCAGTGGAAGGTGTCCCTGACCATGGCAAGGGATGATTTTTAAGGTCCCTTCCAACCCAAACTATTCTATGATTCTGTAGGTAAACAGATGAGAAAAGGGTCTGCAAATACTTGCCCTGTGAATGTGACTGCTTCCTGAAGCTTTAAAAACCTGAATGGACACATCCTGTCATTTAGAAAAGAAAAAATTGCTGTCTGCTAACTTTGGTCCTATGCGTTATATGCTGAAGAATGGCTTACAGCTCAAGTGGGGATGAGATATAGGATGTATTGCAGCTCCAAGGAGTACAAATCTTTCAGGTATCACATGGGGATGTCTTGCCATCAAACTCAAGGTTAAGATCTTTGCCAGGTTTGGAGTTGAGAGGAAATTTTCCCTCCAGTCAGGTTTGCAGGGACTGGTATTACTGTTATTATTACACTCCTGCCTTTCTATCTGGTGTGGAGACAGATCTGTATATGACTTTCTGGATTTTTTGTGATAAATTCCCTTTCACAGCTCATGATTCGTTTTGCCTTTTTATTTTTTTTTTTTCCTTTTCAGTGGCTTTTTACAACTGGGGCATTGCACTACCTCTTAAATTTGTCATAAACAGGTGATGTTTGATGGCTACAGTGGAAATGGCTGTTGTGTAGACATCTCTGAATTAGAGTCTTGTGCTGGCCTGTGGCTGACTTCAGGCCTTTCAAACCACTATTCTTATATTGGATGGGAAGGTGCACTTGTCTTGTAATACGTCTCAAAAATCAGGGGAGAAGACGATCAATTCATCTTTTCCTTATAAAAGTGAGCAATGGTCATGACATTGGCAAAATTGTAAGCATAACTTTGTTAAGAAAAACACATATTTTTAGGCTTGATGTAAAACATACCCAAGACTGGTCAAAAAATGAATTGAACAGCAGGGAACTTTTCAGTAGGAGCCACTAACTTTCAGTTTCATCATAAAACTTGAAGTTACAAAGTTACTTTGCCCTTTTGTCACCTGCAGAGTTGTCTGCCTCTGTGTTTTGGCATGACATACTCAAATAATACACAGGAAGAAAACTTCATCCATTAGTGTCTCTGACTTGTTAGGAGGAAGGGAAAAAAAAGGTGAAACAGGTTTTTACTTTGAAATTTTTCCCTTCCCCAAAGGGTTTCAGAATTGAAACTTTATCTCCGAAAATGCTGTTTTCCTATTTCATAACTTGTGGCGATTTTTTTTTTCTCAATTAAAATAAAGGAATAATGATTATGGAGTTTAGTCAAAATCTCACTGCCCAGTAATCTGCAAACCAATGTTGCTGAACCCACAGCAACAGGGCAACAAACATGTATTTCCTCAGGGACATTATTAAACACCCTGCATATTTATTTTCTCAAAATGGGAGCGGGTCCAGCTTTCTGAGGCTGCTTTTTCCCTTCCTCTTCCTGAGCTGTAATTCAAACCAGCATATAAATACTTGACTTAATGTTTCTGCGGAAATATTAACGATATAAAATTGCTAGAGACAAAAGAACATGAAACAGCAGAGGAAAGGAATGGTTTGACAAGATTGTCAGCCTTAAAGGGCAAGATTAATTTATAATCCTTTTAGATTCTGGTGTACAAATACAAAATTGCAAACCATGTAGCTTATAACAAACATTGTGTTGCTCTGCAAGTTTACATATGCTACTGTTGCTAATGTCAGACAGCCTTGAAATTGGATTTTTAGGGATTTTTTTCTTATGGGGGAATAAGGTAGTGATAGGAACAAGTTTCCACACGCCCGTGTGTGTGTATATTTATATATATATATATATGTTTGGAAAGTGGAGGAATTCCATCTGTGTGACTAAGCAGAGTTCTGGGCAGAAATACCCAGATATTTTCATGAGGAGTTTTTTCCCTTGGTTTAAAATCCTGGGAAGAGGAGTGTAGAAGGCAATGTGGAGGGGTGTAGGGGTGGAACATGACAGACCAACCTGAAAGTAGTCTATATTATGAGTTCACAAGGGCTAATAAAAGGGACTGACTGATAGGAAAACAATGTGTGATGGCTACCTGCTATTGTAAGGGTTGTGGTGAAATGAGTTACGCTTTATGCCACTCACTGCAATATGCTTTTTTTTCTTTCTTCTTTTTTTTCCTTTTTTAAGTTTGTAGCTATTTTATCAATTTAACTGGAAAAAAGATATAATTAAATAAAATGTCAAGTTCTAAATATATAGTGGATACAGTGGCAATGGAATAATAGAAACTTTAAGGAGTGAAATAGAAGACGGCAAAGATAAGACAGGAATTGTCTAAGGACACGAGCAGTAGCTTTTCCAGAATTTAACATAAAAATTGCAGAGTGTTTGAATGATGGAAACCATACTTTAGAGTTACATATTATTGGCTGGGAATATACCTTGACATTAGGTAAAAGAACAAAATGGCTTATGTGGTTTTAGAATGATTTAAAAAGTTTTTGTAATATGCCCTTTAACTTGTTGCTTTCTGCCCTGCAGGTCATCAGCAGTGAGGGGACAGAGGGAGCAAAGTTTCGACTCTCTGGTAAGGGAGTAGATCAAGACCCAAAAGGAATTTTTAGAATCAATGAGATCACTGGGGATGTCTCTGTGACCCGAGCCCTTGATAGAGAAGCGATTGCCAATTATGAGGTGAGTGTTCATAGCAATAGCATCTCTGCTTCTATGTTGATAATACATATTTTTGAATGCGCATTTGCTTTTTGAAAGGGCTGCAGTTATCGGACACTAAATTGTGGGTACTGTTGTATAAAATTTCCAGAAGAAGCATTTGTCCTTTGGAAATGGTAAATGTGTTTATTTTTATATTCAATCGAAACTCTGTTCTGCTTTCTGCATGTAATTTCTGTCATTTATCTTTAATAGAAATACTGTCTGAATATCGTATATGCATTTGTTTGTGAATACAAAATTGCTTGGACAAAAGGAGATCTTTTGGGGAAGTTGCCACTAAGGCACTATATGGTTGTAGTTTTTCTTTTAGATTGTCAAGCTGTCAATGGAATATACTATTCAAATCCATTTTTAGTAATGGATACCTTTTAATAGAGATAAAGAAGATTCTTCTATTATGAAAATGTTGGCAGATATATCTCTCAGATATGTCTCCTACAAAGATTTTACTAAAGATTCCTTTCGTTATCCATAAATGCTGTGTTTCTCCCCATAGAAATTCTAACAAATGTTCTCTGAAATCTGAAAAAAAACCTGCACCACAATGTCCTGAAATGCATAATATAAATAGAGGATCTGTCAATTCATGTTTTTTTGTCTAGCTCTTGAAATGTGCAGTCGGATAAATTGTGTCTGGCCACTTCGATACAGATGAGCAGCAGAATTCAAAATGGTTTTGTACCAGAAGTGGTTTGCTTGCATGTTGCCACTTGTGCCATAGCATGGGAGACTGCCCTCTGCATCCTCACGCAGCAGGGAGTGCACGGTCCTCCAGCCCATGCAGGCCACAGGCTCTAGTGACAGTTCTGGCTGCCATCCCTGACCTCTTCGTTCTGTCTTCTGCTGTGTAATAACCAGTATTTGTACGTTCAATGCTTTTCCTTTCCTCCTTTGGAAGAGTTTGCCAGTTAGATGACTAGTCATACTTGCTCAAACAGCACTGCTAAAATTTACCATATGTTGGCTTTCAACACTTAAACATTTATTTCCCATCCAGGTCTACAGTGAAATGTATGTTAACCACTCACACAGGATTTATGGTAGTTACTGATGTCCTTCTTAAAAGCACTGCAATTTCTCTTTTTAACACTGTTCCTTGTCTTCATTTACCAGCTGTTTCTAATTTTATCAGTGGCTTTCCACCTTAATGTGTTCAAGTATAAACCCTGAATATTTTTTTTACTGGAAAATCATAGTAGTCTTTTCAACCTAATGCATCAAACCGCAAATGGCCCTCCTATCTGATCTGCCAACGTATACACTTAAATTAAGACAAAAACATTTCCCTAGAGGAGCCTTTTTGAAGCAATGCAAGTTATATACAAATAGTGCAGTGTAGCAGATTATCCAGAGCAATGTGAATGTATATCCTAATAGGCTGTAGTGCTTTCTAACCTGTTATATAGCACTCTGCTCAGCATGCTCACTGGCATCCTGTTGTGCAAAATGTAGCTGAAAAGTTCTGTAGGAGAACCCTCAAGTTGATTAGTCCATCTCTGAATCCAGCCCTTTGTTTTCCAATAAGGATGTATCATGGTGTAAGGAAGGCAGCAGGATTTTCTCTTTGATTTCCTTGGTACACCGAAAGGTGAATTACCTGAAAGACATTTAAATTTCTGTCAAAAGTGGTTTTGTTTTCTGTTTTTGTTTGAGTTATCCCCCTGCCCAGTATTGATGTCCTGAAAGAAAAAGTTCAAAGCAAAGGGCAAACAGAAAAAAGAGATCTCCGTGAAAAAAATACCAGTTCTTTGCAAGCCATCATACTATGAAGTATATAATCAGTGGAGAGGCAAGGATAAAAAGATGAAATCTGTTTGAACTCTTCCAGCTCTACAGAGGGCTGTTGCACGTGAGCACTGATTTATTTCCTACGCTTAGTGCGTATACACTCAAGGAATGAGAATTAAAAAAAAAAATGTTAACAAGGCACAAAATAGAACTTTGGTGATCACAGTATTTGATAGAACTTCACAGATTTTATCATCTCTGTACCTCAAAGTTTTAAATTAGCTAGGAACTTTTAATCTATTCTAGAAATTAATTGTTGTTTCTGTCATTGAATGTTTGAAATTCTGCTTTTCGCTGCCCTCTTTCAGCTGGAGGAATACTGAGGAACCTGTAGGGGTTTTAGTGTTTATTCATTACAAGAGGAATGTGATTAAATTAGAGGAATACTGAATTCTACTCAGACAATTCTTGATTGTCTGAGTTAATCCTCTCTTACTAAAAATACGGTTTAAATATTTATTTATTTATTAGTAAAAGGTAGAAAATATTTTAAAAGAGAGTGAAAAAAATCTGTCTGAGGGTCAGAGCCTGCTAATGTATTTGGTGGTGTCCATTGCCATGGCAGTTGTGTTTCCAGATGAGTTTAGGTTTTGTTTGTTAGCAAAAGAAATTCAATTTAGCAAGAGGAAGGTAAGGTAGCTACATTAATGACACCCCACTACCCCCACCCCCTGGAACAGACTTATCTGACTGATTTATGAGTTTACTTTTATGAAACCATCTATGAAAATTTCAGTTCATCAAAAATGAGCCAGTATGTTAAATTCCACCAAAATATCAATGTCAGGGTGATTAAATGCCATAGTAATTCTGATGAAATCACCTACACATTTGAAAATGTGACACTTTTTTTGAGAAAATGGAATCTGTTTCGGAGGAGGCTGGGTGAGACAGCAAAATTCCAAAACCCACTACATTGAAATTAGCCATTAGTAATTATTTTTTTTTTTCTTATGTATGTGGAACTGCTCTCATGCAATTGTGTTTGCCAGGGGAAGAAGGTAGAGACTTCTGATGTGTTTGTGCCTGTAACTTTGCAGGGTGCCTCCATAAACGTCAGAGAATGTCAATCGGCTTCCGTTTTAAGCGAAAGCTGTTTATAAAGAAGAGCGAGTGGATGTAAGGATGTTGTTATGCCCAGGAAAGACAGAACGTTTCAGAAAAGTGTGCAGTAATTGCTTTTCTCCTCTAAAGAGGTTTGATAAAGAGCCTCCTGACAGGAATTCTCTGGGTCAGAGTAAACTAGTGGATTTACATTGAATGGTTTTATTTTGGGACTTGCTACAGCCTGTGATGAAACTACTAAATGATGCTCTAAAGAAGGGGCTTAAGCAGCATATGGGCATGTTATTGAATTGTTTCTGGGTTGGTGAGATAAACGGGTAGCCTAAAGCCCCTATTTAGTGAGACCAAAAGGTGTTCAATTGTACAAATACGCTCTCAAAAATAACGTCTTTGGTTTTGTCTCAAGATTTGAATAAATAAGACTAGTTGGAAATTTCAGACAGTGGCAAATAATTTATTTAGTATTGAAAAGTGCAGATGTCTAAAAACAGAGGAAGGAACTTGGTGGGGAGACTTAAGATGGATTTTCTAGTCCTTATCAGTAAGGTACAAACCATCCAAAAATTGACAATAATCTGTGCAATTCTGAGTTCACTTCAGACTTCAGATCCATAGTCTTTTCTGACTCCAGCAGAGCAGAAATATTAGTGGCTTTTCAGTTGCATCTTTTAGCAAAAAACCCAAAAAACCCAAAACCAACAAAAAAAAAGATAATCAAGTGCTTCTAAAAAGAGCTGCAATAACAGAACTAAATGATTCCAATGAAGTTGGAAGTTAAGTTGTGCTAAGTGTTGATAAAAGACCAGTGAATTGGGAGGTAAAGGTTGAAATAGAGGGCTGGTGAAGACTGGCTGAAAAACACTGCTTGTGGGGTAATCTTTGTGTGGTTGGACTCGATGATCTCAAAGGTCCCTTCCAACCACTAAGATTCTGTGATGTGTTAATTAAAACCACTGAGCTCATTTTCAAAGCCTCACATTTATATGGAGGATATATTTGTAGGCAGAATGCTTTAATGCAAGTAAAAGCAGGACGAGTTGCATATATTGTTTACCATGGCCACAATGACAAAAATTGCTAAGGCAAAGAACCAAATTTTGTTCTTTATGCAAAGTTAGGTAGGCTCAGAAGGAACGGGAACAATATTCCATTAACTTTTTTACACTTTAACGCATGAGATTTTTGGTTAGGCCTTCCTTGGGTGCCAGGCAAAGCCTGAAGCTTGTTTCCCATCACTTAGTGCTGCATGTAATCCCTGCAGCAGCAAAATCCAGTTCTGTGACATCTTAAGCATCAGTCAATGGAGGGGCTTTCAGTTGAGTCTCAAGAGTTTAAAGGATGTTGCCATCGTTGATGGGCTTTTTCATAACTGCTTGCCAAATGTAAATATGTGTGGAAGAGAATTAATCAGAAAGTGATCCTTTGCAAGCATGAAATGAAGAAGCTTGATAAAACTATTCAGCCACAGCATGCAAATTAGAGCTGTGACCAAATTTACCTAGGCAATTTGAACTGTTAATGAAGAGTTAGTTTTAATTATTTTTTAAGTGAAGAGCTTTATTTGCTTTAGAAAATACTTAACAAGCAGAGGTGTGAAATCGGCTTTCAGCGTGTTTTTTTTTTATAATGACAGATCACACTTCTGGGAAAGGCAGCCTTGCAACTGGTAGTGACAGACTGAGATATTTACAAAACTTATGTTAGCAGGACTGAAAAGCAAATTAGGAATATTCAGTCTATGTAGGATTGTGGACTCAAGTAGACTGGGAATAGGCTAAATAATTCAGACCAATCAATAGCCACCAAATCTGTAATGTGAACTGCTTCAGTTTGGATTTGCGTGATAATGTTGTTTCTGTGACTGGTCCAAAAGTTTAGGGTGATGCTGCTGTCCTAATGGACTCTATTTGTGTGCTTATCGTGGACAAGATAATAGAAATGCTTCACAATCATGAGGGAAACTTATTTGGTCAGGGGCCAAGGACTATTTTGTGAGAGATATTTTTTTATTTTTATTTTTTTAATGTACTTGAATGCATTTTTGTAGATACTAAAAATATTACTGTAGCAAAAAGCTAGAAGTGAACAGCTGTAATTTTTCCTCTACAGAAGAATGTATTTGTCTTCTGTGTAAGTCCATTTTAGTGCAACCACATCCTTTTCAGAGTGATTTATCATACCCTCATACTGAATCTCTGCAATATGCAGTGTGGAGAGATATATAGAGGGCACACAGAAGCATGCTTCTCTTTGAGAAAGAAAGCCACAAACCTGCTTCTAACTTCAAGACTGGTCTAAACTGTATTTTTATCTTGGTTATCGGCACTGGCAGAATTTTCTGAAGTGCGATCTGCTTGATCTTGAGCTCAAACCAGTTGGTGGGGAATGTCAGATCTCAGTCATCTAATACCCTGAAAAAAATAAGGCACTCAACCTTCCATGTGAGGGGCAGTTTGGTCTTGTAGAGACATACATTTCTGTTAAAAGGGTGGGATTTAATTGATGCATCAGTAAAGCATCAGAGGGAAAACCTGTTAAAATACTGGTGCTCCCAAACTGCATCTTTTACATTCCAAAAGCTTGAAATAATGGCAGAGTACAAACTTTCAGGGAGGAATCCTGATTATTTAGCAAGGAGAAAAGAAAGAAAATGTTACTTAAAAGTTCTTGTGTAGCTTTTGGATAGGATTATTAAGTTAGAAAATTATTTATATAAATGAGATGTGGTTAGATCTGACACACAACTGAAAACTCTGACAGTGAAAAAGATGACTGTGACTTGTGTTACACGTATATGTAGAAAGTGCATGAGAGTTTATGTGTTCTTTTTCTCTATATTGATATATTTACATATATATTCAGTAATACTGAATATATATGTGTGTTCACATGTTGGGGCACCAGGTAAATTCAGAGAGAGAAATGACCATTGACTCAGAAGGTGCCATTAGGTTGCTGCCTGGCAGCGTTACTTTGAGATTTAGCTGTCCCTGCTTTTCAGTGAGCAAATTGGTGACAACGCCTGTGCAGAAGAGGAAAGCTCATCACTGTGAATGCTAAAAGCAATGAATTGCCACAGGTGGGATCTCAAAAGCACATGGCCAGCCTCTTAAAAGAACATGAAATACCCTCTGTCATGGCTGCACGTGAAGGAGCTGCAGACTGCTCTGTGTCCTGGGGTAGGTGAATAATCTTAACCTAGCCCAGGGATTTACATTTCAGCAGTTGCACTCCTTCTCCCATAATAGTCACAGACATCAGGCTTAGCATCAGCAATTGGTTGATCCACAGTTGAAACTCAGTAATACTGGTAATATTCCAAAATAGGCGTTTTCATATAGGAAGAAATCAACTCTCCTTTTATACCAGAATCCCTTCTACTTCTACAAGCAAAATTCAGGAATTTCAGATAGTCTGCTCTGGAGGTAACATTGTTCTGCCCTTACACTCCTTTCTGAAACTTTCCCTGTGGCCAAAGGTTTTGGAGCAGCAAAGTTGTGCTGGTGTTGACGGTAGGTTACATTGATGTAGCGTGCGTGTGACCACACAAGTTCAGTTACTGAGAGCTTGCTCCGTCAGTTACACAGATCTCATCCCTCAGCAACACCTTTATGCCAATGCAACTTCTCAGTGTAGCCTGGCTGAGGTGCCTTGAATACTTCTAAGGTGCTTGATATGAGGATATTAGTATATCTCTGTCTCTCATTAACAAGCTGGTGTCGGTAATCTGCAATAAATCATTCAATGCATAAAGTAGCATTAAGCTACGGAGGACTCGTTGAATCTTATGGAAACTTGTTCTTTGTTCTAGCAACAGGGAGTTGGTACTAAACTTGGTTCTTATGTGATTGTTCACAACTTGGCACTGATTTTATTTGTATGAGGGAAGGGTGAAGTAAATGAATCTGTCAGCCTGAAAAACCACTGTTCATCAAAAAGCTAAGAGTGATGGATTAGTCAAAAACTTGTTGTTTCTTGTTCTTCTGTAACAAATGGATTTAGATGTGGAACACATTTTTAAGGTGCCGTAAATTGGACAAAACCAGGTATTGTTTCTTCAAAAATAATTAGTATTTCTTTAATATCTTTTTCCACTGAGATTATGAAATGCCAGGGATTAACAGATGCTTCATCAAGCCTGGATGCAGAAATGCAACAACAGGAACAAACCCAGCAGAAGCAAAGGTCTAGATTCTTCAATGAGATATGTAGGGGCAGACTCCTGAATTCATGGGGGACTTCTTGACATCAGTTGTTTACCAAGGGCAAAAAGGTGGTCACCATAACTGTGTGCATCAATAAATTTTTGAGCATATAAATTTTACACAGGGTCACGTTTCTTAAAAGTACGATGTAAATAATTGCTTGCACGGCTGGGCTATAAATGGGATTTTGAACTACTGGAGATATCTCTCTTTCTCCCAAGGTTGGTTTATGGGATAAAAAGAAAACCTGACAGGAAACGAAGTTAAACTTCCTGTTATTTTTATGTATATTCTCCCATTTTGTCTTGGGGGAACAAGATATCTAATTTATATAAACCCTCTAACTTACCATATCTTGTTCGTTTCTACTGTAAATAGTCTACGCAAAGCATACTGTAGATCTTTATGTTATGAGATATCAGCAGGGTCCTGTGATTCATTTCAGAAGCCACTAGCATCCTCATATCATTTGTGGAAAGCATACAAAAGTCAACAGTTAGTTTTGTTGGAGGGCATATTCTTTATTCTTAGATAGAACTGCTTGCGTGGCTTTGACATTCCTGCTGTTCAACAGCTCTGTCATGTCACTTGTAGGAGGAACAGAGTGAAGTTTCATTAAAGGGAAAAATCAGCACAGGTTTGTGTATAACCTATAACTGTCAAGACAAGGAAGTGGGCTTGGATTTGCATGCTAAAAATAAGCCAAACTCCAAACACCAGGCAAAATTAGTATTTTCTCATTGAAGAGTGGGAGGTGGAAATGCACAGCAGTAAGAAACAAAGAAAAATTGGAGTTTACTGAGACAGTAACGAATGACACAAAATTTGTTTTCATGGTTGTTTTGTTTGTTTATTTTTTATTACTGTTATTGTGTTCTACTAGAAGATCGCTCCTGGAAAGAATAATGATGTGTTCAGTAAAACAAGAGGAGACTAATAACATTTTTGTCATCTTATGTTAATAGACTGTGAAACTACTTCTGCTGGTACATATTAATTGCATTTTAAGGCATTTATATGTCATCATGATACTACTTCACTCTTTAGCATGATCAGTTTGTTTGTTTCTTTCCCTTGTCTATTTGTATTATAGCAACCCTCAAAATATCTTGATGAAGGCTCACTGTTCTAGGTGCTGCATAAATACCCAGGAAGGCACTTTGCCTTTTCCCCCAACCTTATGTTTTCCTATAGGAACGGGAGGAGTCTTGGCTTGCAAACATTCCTGATTGTTTCCAGCCTTATGCAGTGATGAACATGAGAGCAGTATCTTTATTTCTATGGCTATTTCTTTGTCTTGGAAATGTGGGTCTGTAAGAATCTATACTTCAGAAAACTGAAGTGTGGTCTGTAATAACGTGTTTTTTTCCAGAACTAAGGCAATGAATTCATTATATTTTTTTTTGTCAATAATTTCCTGTCTGCAGCTAGAGTTCCTGCTGTCTCCTTTCTGACCTCTTGTTCTTTATGTACCTGAAAGACAATCATATTACCCATCTTATCCTCTCCTACAATCTTCTTTTCATTTTCTACCTTCTTGCATCTTTTTTTCCTTGCACTTTTAACTTCATTCCATAACCTTTCTACTCCCCCATCTTCTAGATGCTTTATGTCTTTCACTTACACTTTTCCTACGCTTTTTTGCATTTCCTTATTCAGAAATTCTGACCTGTTTTATGCTCTCTATAAATAGTGTTGCTAGGGGTATGCATAACTGACATCTACGCATAAACTTGTTTTGTTACTGTGTATAACCTTTCCACTGTCTTCACAAAAGCTGTACTGCTTTATCCATTCTAATCTGCTGTCTTCATAAGTAGAATCTTTTAGAAACCTGTGTTCTGGAAACCCTTGACTTTGGATTACTTACTTCATGAGCCTTCCTTTTCTTCAGTGTTGGTGAAACAGCTTAGGTAGTTAATATCTTGCTAAGAAATTTTGGTGGAAGAATGGAGTTTTGTTTCCATTTTAATGCTTTTTAGACTGTTTAGCTCTTCTGTCAAATTATGTATGCTAATTTAAGTATATTGTTATTCCTAGCATTTAGTTTATTGCAAATAACTCTTAATATTTCATTCTGTCAACAATGGAATTGTGGTGCTCAAAAATGGTCAGCCTCAAAAAGGGAGCTGCAAAAATAATAAAAAAAACCCAACAAAAAACAAAAAAGCCAGTTGGAGTCCAGGATTCACTGGCCTGTGTCATCTTCAACACTTTGACTGCTATATTTTAAGCCCACGGTAGGATTAATCTTTTTCTCAGGCCCACAGATGAGGCAGATGACTGGTTGTGGGTGGGCGATAGTAAAATTTTGCATTTTGAACTGCAGAAGTGAAATTGGGAGGGTGAAATTGGGAACCTTTTGGGAGGGTCATCTCCCCTCCACCCCAAAATAAATCAGCTGTCTCTCTGTTACCACATTGATGGCCATTAACTATTCTTGATTAGTGTGCCAAGGGTATAGTTAGCAGCATAATTTGTCTCTGCAGCTAAGTTAACAAATTGACTGATGTTGCATGATCACAAATGGAATCCATTTTCCTCTTGCATCACAAGTGAACTCTAGTGTTTACAAGAAATAAAATGCATGAAAATGCATATTTGCGAATATAGTTCTGACTGATAACATGTACCAACTGAACAAGAGACTACTTCACATGCCAATCCACTTAAAAAAATTGCAGCTGTACTTCAGCATGTTACATATGTGTTTGTGTGCAGGTTGCTTTGCTGCCGTACTTCGATTAAATACTTACACGTGTGCCCAAAAGAATGTGCCAGTGCATAAACACGAATGTAGGTTATCATAAACCTTAGCACATTCTAATAGATTTATATATAATTACTTTCTCTATTCCACTCAAATCTCGCTTCTATTGCAGCCAAATGGAAATCCCGTTTCCATGCTTGACAGCATGAAATCACTGGTGCACTGTCATTATTTCTTAATTACAATATTTCTCAGTTATTTGTGGAGACTTCAGTTGTGCTGAACCTTAGGCATCCTACTCTCACAAATCTGAAATGTTACCTGTCCCAAGAATTTAAAGTATGACAGAGCCCCAAAACTTGCATGAGAGTCTGAGTGATGAGTTCCTTTTAATCTGGCTTCTGGGCTCTTTTTTATTCATATCATTTGAACTCCTTTTTAGCAGTTAAATATTTTTCTCTTTAAAATGAAACAAATGACAGACAGGACTCAATAGGTGGAATTTAAGAAAACAACTAATGAAACTTACGGAAGGTAAGAGTTGTCAATGCTTCACATGGCAAGCAGAGGTGTGAGAATCTTTGTTTTCCCCTTTATTAGTCTTTTGTGGTGAAAATATTAATGGAAATGTGATTTTTCTGTGTTGACATTTTTCTTTCTTTAGATTTTTTGCAGTGCAAATGAGTGAGAGGTGCAGGGAACTGCAGTTAGAAATATTTAGAGAACATTGTGTGAAGAGACTCCTACTGTTATGCACGCTTTACGTGGCATTGTTTTGTCACCGTGTAACTGATAAAAAGTCTTGCTGTGATTGTCCTGGTTTACTAATTACTACTTTGTCAGGTCATTACTAATTATTTCTGAATTAGACATTCCTTGAAATGAAGCTCTATATATATGTGAATGTCTTGATTTATTTTTTTATTTTCTGGTGGCTCATTAACAAGAGATGTGACTTTAGTTTAAGATTCTTCAACAAGGTAATTTGTTTGTATCAGTTCATGTAAAACACCATATGTTTAGATTCATATGATGGATCTTTTTGTTTTGGGAGACTTTGTAATTTTTCTTCAGAGGATGAGATGGTCTCAGTAGTTACTGGGAAAACTCATTGTGCAGGTGTGTGACTAAAAGTTTGCAAGGACAGATACATTAACTGCAATCCTGGTCCTTTTGAAGTTACCCCATAAGGACATTTTTTCATCTGAGAGCATTTCTGTCATATTCAAAACATTCTGCCAAAACTTGTTATGCTGCTGACAGCAGAAGCAGGGCATGGTAAATGTTCTGCTTTGAACTCTCTGGAAGTCCAGCACTAAAATGCACAGGATCATAAAACAGTCCCATTGGGACTGGAGGCTTCTCAATGGGAAAACATGTGGGTAAAATATTGGAGAGGGTGGTATGGAGTCAGGGAACCTCTGTCTGAAACAGCTAAGTGCATGAGCGGTGTGGAGAAATATTAATTACCATTTCTTCTAGTATTTGTCATTTGCATGTGTGTTCTCTAGTGTATCCTGCTCTGCAGTTGTATTTGCAGTTGAAATTTGCTAAATAGAGATAGTTCATCCTCACAACATTCTTTCCAGTCTCTGACATTATTCTTAGTATTTATTTTACATAATGGTAATTCAGATATCTGAATGCAAGGCATTGAAAAATACCTGTTATCTATTTAAGGCTCTATTATATATATTTCTTAAATGTATTGTGTATACATAATACACAGGTGATATGAACATAGATTACAGTTTTTATTTGTAGATGGGAATAAATAAAGCAAGGTACTGCTTTTATATTTCTGTTAGTTTTAGAAGATTTCATAGAATTTAATAACGGGATTATGATTTACTACTTAACAATCACTAAGAGGGGAAAATCATTGCAGTTTTAAATTACAGATTTTTCATGTTTTCTAACACAATTTGTAAAAAACTTTCATTTTTTCCTTGCTGCTAGGGAAACCTAGTGGAGCAGACAAAAAAAAAAAGAGTGAAGAAATTGTTCGAAAAGTAACACATATTCCCTAAATCCCATGCAACTTTATTGTATTTTACATTCTCTCCTCTAAAGAAGAAAGAAAACATTTAATATGAAAGAATACCCTACTGGCTGCTATTTTATATGAGCTTCTAGTGTCCCCATGATCAGTGTGAGAACTATCTCCCATTGTAGACAAAGACTGATTTTCATTCAACAGACTTGGGATTCACAAGTTTGAAGGCTTTATTCTCAGCAACTGGAGTTTTTCCTCAAAGAGGGCTGCAATCTTTACCTCAGTCAGAAATCTAGACTTTCTAGTAGAAACTTGGTGGAAAAACCAGGAATTTCAGTACTTGTCAGAACTAAAGTGTTTCTAAGTTCAAATCTTGGGATATGAAAATTTGTGCTGTATATTTGCTATGCTCTGCAGGGTTCACCAATGACACTGACCTGATTGAATCGTGGATCTGCTGTACATGAAACCAGTAAATTAAAGCACAATCTGCTATGTTTATGGGCTTTAAAAGCCAGCAAACTGATTCTCCAAACATGTAATTTGCTTGTCATTCAGCTTTGCAGAACACAGATGTGGCAGTACAGAAGCAGGAGACTGTAATGGCATTTGTAACCTTTAATATATTAACAATACATCAATTTGAAAAACACACTGCATTTTGTCAAGTTTTAAATTGCAAAATTAACATTCACTATTAATTTTAAGGTACTAAGTCATGTAATGATACCAATATTTGGTTCCCGTTAAACGTATTTGCAACTAAAGAAATTGCTTTAAAGGAATTGAGGTGTTTGAGGGTACGCATTTAATTTCACTCCATTTCTTTATTGGTAGCTTTGATCAATGCTGTGCTTTACTACCTCTACCACATGCTTTGAACTTGTAGATGCAAGTGTATAAATAATTTCCCATGTCAATTCTTGGCTGATCTACCCAGGCTGAAATATATAAAGCAAGTTGTCTCCTAAATTCTAGTGAGTAGGATTAGTGAATTGATTAGTTGAATTCTGAATTAAAATTGCAATTAAAAGCAAAATTGTATCTCTTAGAAAGGCTTCAAGTCACTTCCCCAAAGTATAGCAATCAGATTACAGGCTTTTGACAAAGGTTTGTATTGTGAATAAAAACAGTTTTCAATAACTTTTTTTTTTCTGTTTGTAAATCAAACTCTTAGAATAGTAGCAATTAGTAAGCAAAAAAGATGTGATACATTTTTTGAAAATTTTCAGCTTACAGAGGAAACTCCATTGTTTGGTTTTTTTTTTTTTAAACACTGAAGATGTGATTCAGTGAAAATAATTACAAATAAAAGCCACCAGTAGCATATAATGATTTTTTTTCAATAGATTCTGCTGAAATTATTTAAAATTACAGCGTGGGCATTGTATGTTCAATTGCAATTAGTATTTACAGTGTATTGATATATGTTTTGCTGTAGCACTCTCAGAGCATACTTCAGCGCTGGGGAAAGGGACCTGGGGGTCCTGGTGGCCANAGGACAAGGGGCAGTGGGTGCAAGCTGGAACACAAGAGGTTCCACTTAAATATGAGGAAAAACTTCTTCATGGTGAGGGTGACAGAACACGGAACGGGCTGCCCAGAGAGGTTGTGGAGTCTCCTTCTCTGGAGATATTAAAAACCTGCCTGGATGCATTCCTGTGTGACCTGCTCGAGGTGTTCCTTCTCCGGCAGGGGGATTGGACTAGATGATCTTTCAAGGTCCCTTGCAATTCCTGATATTCTGTGATTCAGGTATATGCATTTGCATTTGAGACTTAACCAGAACCTTTCTCAATGACACATAATACGCCAAGAGTGTTAAGAGCATGTTTATTCCTAATACTGCAAGTATTTTGCTACCTTGTTATGAGATTTCCCCATTTTCCTTCCATAAGTTTTGCTCTGTGATTTATTAGAATAGTCATTAATATCTTTCTAAACACACTTCTATCATTATTCTTCCATCATCATTATTTATCTTTTTCAGCCTGTATATCGATTGTCTGATATTATTGGAAATAACCACAGAACCTGACCTATTGAACTCTGCAATTCCTGCAAAATATGCACATTTTAATCCCCTTACTCTGCAGAGATCGAGAGCACGTTCTAATCCCCAAAGAAGTAGTTTTAGTGATTTAGTAGATGCTACCCCTCATATAGCATCAATAGTGACTCAAGGCTGCACCTCTGCTCCTGCTGGTACCCTCATTTGGATTATGTGTGAATATAATGTACTGATATAGGTTACTTGATCTTAATTTTTGCTATTCATCAGCATAAATTATGGTATTTCATAACAAATGTAAATTGTATGATTTTAACCAATTTTGCATTCCGCTCCGAATCGCCAAACTTTTGAGAAGCGCACAATTATGGTAAGTCATATCCACTGGGGTCAATTTTCTTTTATCTTTTCACAAAGAACACTAGGACATACAGATGGAGCTTTATGCATCATTTTAAGCTAGACTTATTAAAGCTGCTTATTAATAAGAATCCTCTGCAAAACACAGAACTTGGTCTATGTGAGTAGCACGGAGAATTTACCAGCTTCTGCACAGGCTATTTGCTTTATCCTAAACAGGAATGAAATGGAAGAATTAGGATGGCATGTAAGAAAGCCAGAGGTTCTTTACAAACTGGAACTAAAATGTATCATTTTCAAAACAGAAAAACCCCAAAGTGCTTAGTATTTAAGTAGCTCTGTCGCCGATGAATTTCACTCAGTGTTAGATTTTTAGATACTAAAATCTTCTAGGGCAAGATTTAGTTCTTTAAAAGATGTGGTTGATTACCTTCCAATTTTCTGTATTTTATGTGACTTTGTGTAAATCTTTTTCTATAGCTTTTTTTAGGGTTAAATGTGCAGGGAAGTAGATGCTCACTTTTTCCCTTGCGAAGCCAATATTTCAGTTTCACCTGTCTGTTGTCTTAGATTGCGTTGTAACTTTTTTCTAAGAGCTGTTAAAGAATTCAGAGGATATAAATAACCATTTTTTAAAGGTGTTAGGATCAGTTTTCTTCCTTTACTTACGCTGTCACCTTTATCTCATAGATTTGCTGCTTAAAGTCAGATGTTAGTGAACTTACTAGTAGTAGATGCTGACTTATTCTGTGACTAATGTTGAGCAGTTTAAGTCACGCACACATTGCTGAGTGGTGGTGAAGTTGGCAACAATGTGATCGGTGGTGTCATCTTAATAACTGCCTTTGGGGTAGCATAATTGTATCAGCAGTTTAATACTGAACCTCAGACTAATCATTGTCTGACTGCTTCCCGTTGAGACTGTAAAATATTAAGCCAGAGCCCCAATAATTTCAGTAGGACTGATCATGAGATAGAATTTAACTTCTAATATGAAAAGGGTCAGAGGAAAAAAAACATTCAAAATAAACTTTATTAGCAAGCAGTGATTTATTGCATTAATGTGGTGCTGACCAATAGACGTGATTACTTTTTTTGCATATGTTATGGTATTTTTTGCTGTATAACAATTTTCATTGTTGATGTAAAGTGAATGTAAAATTTGGGATGGGGAAAAAAAAAAGAGTTGTTCAGATCTTGAAGAGCTTTTCTATATGGGAATAATTAGAGAACATACAGTGCAGCAAAGAATTTGGCTAAGTTGCATTTGAGATCTGTGTAGTTCTGACAAGCACAGTTGTTCAGGAAACAAAGTTCTGGTGTTATGTCTCAGATATATACAGCACATGAGGTGCCAGGTCCAATTAACAGTCTGATGGTGGTAAATCCATTATCCTTGGAAAGAGAGTCCACCATCAAGAGACATTAATTCAATGTGACACCAACTGGGGTGTTTATATACAGCTAATTGCAATGTCAGACATTCTGCTCTAATTGAGTTTAATTGTGGCAAAATTGGAGTTAATTAAAAGTTAATGGTATAGAGCACATCATGTTGTTATAAACTACGGGTACATGTTTCATATCCATATTATTGTTATTTAAATGGTGCTTTCAATTACTGTGCCTCATACTGGCACTTTGGAAATGCACTGTAATTGTTTTCACATCACTGCAAGTTTTTGTTCTCAGTAGGCATGTAGAAATGTGTTTATTTTTAAAAAGTGTGACGAAGTATAGGTTGGTTCATTATATCACAATGTAAATGTCACATGTGATGTTTCCGACCTTCTCACTAAGGAAGGGGTTCGCTTTACAAGAGCACTAGTAAAACAGGAGAAGAAAAATCTGTTTGACCTTAAGAAAAGGATACTGGTTTGATGTTGTCCATCGTACTTTGATAAAGAAATCTCAGTTTTCTCCTTTTTCTTGAATCCACCTTTCTCTAATTGTGTCTTATTGCTGGCTGTTCTGTTTAGCATCTCTTATGATGAATCTTCTCCCTATGGGATTTTCCCTGGGCTTTCTTCACTGTCTTCTTTCTCTGCACCCCTTGTTTGCTTCTGTAGCTTCCCATTATATATACAGACAGCTCTATCTCTATCCTGACATCTCTCCTGATGTTTTATATCAAAACCTTTCTTTGACATGTTCTCCTGGATGTCTTGCTGCCAATGAAGAAAATAATCATTGTATCTTCCCCTTTTTATGTCAGTGTAGTCAACCCAACCATCCTGCACTCAACCCAATACTTTCTTCTTTTCTGGTTGTTCCACATACACTTGACATATCCAAGCCTTTCAGACCTTCATCCATTGTAATGACAAACTGATTTGTTCCTTGTATACTCAAGTCTCCTAGTATTCTCAGTCTTAATATTTTTTCTAGCTTTTCTGTGGTACAAATGCCACGTCCTCCGGTTCACTGCATATAAAGGTGCCATAACCTCTGTTACCAGGTACTTGTACCATGCTACCACAGTGGTCTACTTACAGTATTTCTTCTCATTAGATTAAATCCAAGCTATTTCTATATTGAAACTTTGGACAAGTTGGTCTTTCCCAGCTATTGCTGTCCTCTTGGTGAACACTTATTTAGCTTCAGCTCTTACAAGTTGTTTAGCCATCGCTCACCTTTGCCTCCTGCTTGAGCACTTCTTTTGGGAACACACCAAACCTGCTCCTTACGTCATGGCTTACAGTGGCATTGAGCTCTGTGTGAGTGGTGTGAGGCACAAACCACCATTGTTCCTTTTTTAACACATGCAGGATATCAAAAAATATATTGGAGTCCACTGGTCTAAGTCCTATCTTCTAATATGTTTTTTCAGTATTTATTAAGATGAACTCTCAAATTAAATGTATAGTTTGTAGTTCAGAGGAGAGGTGATATACAATAACCGAACACAGGTTTGTGTCGTACTGCTTTCAAAATCTTTTTGCGAGATTTTAGAAATGACCAATGTGTTTCTTAAGAAGATCAGCAAAGCGTTTGCTTTCAGAGAAGCCAGATGCAGATTTTGTTATTTGGAGGAAAAATAATATAGATTTTGAGCTTTCCTAGCTTATGTATTGGATGAACACAAACATTTTTGTCATAGTGAATAATGACAATTATTTCAGGATTTTTTTTTTTAAGGATAAACACTGTAACTTTACAATTCTAGGACTGACAATGGGATGTTACAGGAAGCTTCAACTAAGTCAGAGAACAGTCACTTGCTCACAAATTGTCCTTACTGCAGGAAGGATGGGATCAGTCTGGTACTGGATGGTCACAAAAAAAAAGAAATAAAATAAAAAAATAATCAGTTGTGCTCTCCACCGCTCGCACCACTGAACTTCTGTTTTCAACTTCTAGTTTTATTCTTTATTGCTTAGTGAATTTCTGTGAGACATGAAACACTTGGGAACATCTAATGTTGTGTATTCGGCTTCTAATTCAATTAATCTTCCTGTGTTTTTCTTTTTTCTGGCACTCAGTTTTTCGTTGATACTGTGTTCTAATACAAGACCATTGAAACCAATTGACTACACGGGATACAGTGGTACGATACCTGAACTTCGGTCCCTCTTATATCTAGTTTTGTGGTTACTTACTAGCAGCCATCACACTATTTTCTTCTCCCTGATCATGCCCAAACTCACTGATGTTAACAGGAATGATGTCTGTCTGGGAAAGATGAATGGTGCTGAGCAGCTAATGTTAGTTAAATCTGATCAAAGACTAGTTTGAAATTTAGCATCTGTGCTTTGACAAACACAGGGAGCCATGAATGTGTATTTGTGGTTAAAACGTAGTCTTTGCATTCAACGGGAAAGCAATGAGTTACTTTGTCAAGTGATAAAGTTGCAAGTTGTCTGACTTTCTGATTCAAAAACTTTATAGCTTTAGATAGAAGAAAGGTCTAACTTACATTACTCAAATACTAAAAATATATTCTTTGCCTTAAAAAGCATAAGAAACTTTGTATTAAAGATAATAAAAACTGTCCTGTTTTTTCCACATCCCAGAAGTTTTCCACATGGTTCTTTTGTAAAACCTAGACAAGTGGTTGCATATATATGGGAGGAAAATGGGCTGGTTAGGATTTTCTTTGTTTCCTCATGTATTTTTTCCTTTGCATGGCTTGTTTAGAGCTGTCCAGACACAATGAAAGCAATGATGTCAAATGCTTGTTTCCAAGATCTATGGTTCCATGTATAAATCGGGTGTTTTGATAAGACCAGGTTAATGCAAGGCAAATAAACATTACTCTAAATATAGAGATGAGCAAATAATGCTGCATTTGAATAGGCTGCTTATGCTGAGAAAGTGATCCAGTAAAATTACTGCTTTTCATCAGTTTTAAGGAGGCTAACACTTTCTTCCATTATCTTTATCAATTGTGGGCCAGCACTTCCCTCAATCTGTAAAGCTAAATAGGCTGGAAAAGGCAAGGCAGAATGTTTCAGACTCTGCTAACAGATAGCATAGACACTTAAAGCAATTCCAACGAGAGAAAATTTGGCATTGTAGCTGCCTGACAGAATTTTGTCTTCTGCAATATTTTTCATTAATCTTCCTGCTAAAGTAAACTGTCTTCGGTGTGGAAATTAATTAGCACAGAATCAGGAATTTTAATTTTCAGAAAAAAACAATGAGATATGCTACTGTTTCTTTACACACCATCACACACCAGGGCAATAACCTAACATAACCAACAGAAAATAACCCTGATAACAGATATATTTTCAGATTTCCCTTAATCTGAGAACTCCTTTCATAGTATGATTTTGCTTAACACTGAAAGGTGTCCCAAAGAAGGGAGTAAAGACCAAGGTAAATGCTGTCATAGTTTACAAGATAGAACCAGGTGTTTTTTCTCTGAGTACTAAAACTGGACACGGTGGCAGGGAGCAGATTTGCATGCAGATCTTTCATTTTAATTTGCCACAACCAGAAGATCTAGGTTTTGTTTGTGTTTGTTTAAAGAGAAACATTTTACTGGGTTATAGGTGCATCTAATAAAAAGTAGCTTCTGTCCTTGTCAGGCTCCAGGTATTTTGTTTATGCTCAATTCAAAGAAAAATAAAGGCAGTTTTACTTCAAATCTCTGGATGATGCTGGATCCAACATGTGTGGGGTAATGAAACAACTGACCTTCTCTGTAGAGTGTGTTGATGTCTATATGATAATAGATACTTTTTTTTTTCCTTTAAGCCTCATTTGAAGGTGAGAGGTGCAGTTTCGTTTCATCTGCATTAAGCTTTTATACTCTGACTCTCCATGTATTTAAAACTGTGCTGTGGGTTTGTATGGAGTGACTCACTTCCGTAGGACCTACCATGTAAACCATCTTTTGGGGGTAATACAGGATTGTAATTTCATCTGAGGGGACCACCAGCAAAAACTCTGTCTTTTTTAATATGTTTCTTGTAAATAAATAAAGCATAAATGGGTTGATTAGGACCAATATATACAAGAGGACAAGCTTCAGTAGAAACAAATCGGTTACTGTGGAAGAGGGGAGATGGAGCTTTCCACTAAGTATTTGTAAGAATTTCTAATATCAGCAAAAAATCTCAATTATAAGTCTACTTCTGATTTCTTAGAATTTATGAGGAAATATGGTGGTGGTGGGGAAACCTGAGCTATTAAAGGCAAAAAAGACTGATCCAATTTTATGCCAAAGTCGGACAATTACATTATAGTGTTTGTTCTAGAATTTGTTTCTCTATGCTAAAATTTGGTTCAGCTTTGACTTAAATAATTAACCATTATAGAAAATGCACATCTTTAACAAGTCCTTTCCAAGCAAATGTCAAGGAATCTGACGAGGAAGAAAGACATGTCCAGAGGTTCTGAGTGCTGTTGAAAATACAATTTCTCATATTAGATAAAGGAAAGAGTTTGCTACTTTTTCATTCATTACAACATTTTAGAATAGTAACATGGTTTTGTACAACACTAAAAATGGAAGCAGCTGTAAAAAAAATGGCATAAGGGACCACAAAAAAAACATGTAATAAAATATACAATTCCACTTCTCTTAATAAAAAGGTAAAATACTTCGATAATTCTTGAAGTCAAATTTTATTCTAAACTAGCTGTATTAACATTTTAACAGCTATTTCTCTCTTTCTTCATCCTCAGAACCACTTGATCGAGTATTTTGTCATGGTTATAAACCAATCCTATAATATTTTTAAAGATTTTTTTTTTAATGACTGTTGCAATTCTTTTTGGCTTTTGCAGTGAAATAGGTAAGACCATGCTCCTCATTTCTGTATTTTCTAGAATATTAATTTATTGTGTTTCCCGGCTTCAACTTCTGCCCAAGTGTTATTGTTACCAGAATAGTTTCTCGCGAGGAGGAAACAAGAATGAAAGCAGATGGGATGTGAAATATATTTAGCTGCTATGGACTCAGAAAAACTTGAAAAAGTTTCATAAATTGAATCCCCAGCTCTTTGATGTTAGGATTAAACCAGGTGGTTTACAACAAGCTTGAAGTAATATAAAGCTGCCAATAAATCCCGTATGGAAAGATCTTCAGTGAACTTCAAGAGAATGAGCCAGTTTCTTGGCTTGCATCTGATGAGGCAGTGTGGTGTAAGAAGGCAGTTGCTAAGAAGTTCCCATGTTTGCCATCTGCTTCTGCCAAGCAATAAAAGTTTCCCTTTTGCCACATTTTGGGACTCCATGAAGTCCTGATGCTTTTTAGCTCCCTCAGCTCTACCTTTCTTTCTGAGAAACTTTAACAGAAAAAACTTTGATATGCTTAATTTAGACTTCGTTTTGGTTTTGTTTCGCTGTTGTAGTAACTTGGTTTTTTAATTGGCTAGAAAGGCAATGAATTCTCATATGGATCATTTATGTCTCCGATTGTGAGAGAGACTAATAGTCTCAGTAACGCAGAGTGGCTCCTGCTGTGACAGCCAGACATCAGGATCCTGTGGCTTGGGAAATAGTGTTTTTGCTCTTATTTGCCTGCTTTTTGCATTCTCATTTAGTTGTAGTCTCAGCCACAGCAGACCTCTCCTTGCAATCTCGTGTATTATTATTCACTCAGAAGAAATGAACAGCACCACAAGAAAAAAATTGTCTTTTTGAAATTGACTTGAATTGTTCTTTTTTTGTCCAACAGATTCCAACTCCTCTATAAGATATTTAGTAATGCAAATATTAATATGTGATCTGAACTTAGTGGCTTTATTTGTGCATGGTTCCAAAGAAGAAGCAATAAATAAGAGAGAAAAGAATTTTTTGGAGTATGTGCTTTCTACAACTACCTGAAAGGAGGTTGTAGCGAGGTGGGGTTCAGGCTCTTCTCCCCGGGGTCACAGGTGATAGGACAAGAGGAAACGACCTTGAGTTGCACCAGGGGGACATTTAGATCAGGAATTAGGAAACATTTCTTCACTGAAAGGGTTTTCAAGCATTGGCAGAGGCTGCCCAGGGAAGGGGTTGAGTCACCATCCCTAGTGGTATTTAAAAGATGTGTAGGTGCAGTGCTGAGGGATGTTGGTTTAGTAATAACTTGGCAGTGCGGGGTTAATGGATGGACTTGATCTTACAGGTCTCTTCCAACCATAATGATTCTATAATTCTATGTTGGTTTTGCATAGTCATGTCAAACCTGGCAATAGTTACCACTGTTGTTCTTCTGAATTGGTATAATTTATGGATTTGGTGAGGAGCACTTAAAAATAAAGCTTCCCCTTAGAAGTTCTTTTTAGCATAGAAAGACTTGTATAAAAGCGGGTGTTTACATTGTTTTGCATTTAGCTGGAGAAGAGTCTTTATCCTTGTTTCTATAATTGCCAGAGGAGAACTATAATCCTCAATTCTTAGGCACTTGTACAATTTAGATTCTTCTGCCACTAGCAAAAATTCTTTGCAGTAGTCTCTCCCTATGCATATTGATGCAGTAAACCCAGGTGATGACGTTATTTCCCAGTGCTGACAAGTTTAAAATTTTGCTGTCTTCTGCTTCTACTTTATGTGTTGGAATTGATTCAAAAAATGAAATACTTTCTGGCATCAAAGATTCTTAGTTTTGATCCAAACAGGCCAAAAAGAAATGGTTTTCAGGGAGTCTGAAGGTAGGAGCAGGCAGTAAATGACCCGAGTGGTCGGTCTTCTTGTTGGTTAAATATTTACAGAAACCAAAACCAGCCCCCCACCCCCTACAGCTTTTTTTAGGGGCAATTTTTTCCACCCTTGGGGAACTAAATTTTAATGTCATTGATAAATTGAAATGCATTTACCTCTTGAAAGTTGGAGGTAGTTTCTGTAGTTGTTTTCTGAGTGTCCTGACAGCTTTACCACTGAATTAATACCAGAGCGTTAATTAAAGAACTGGGACATTTGTCCTCACCACACACTGCAAAACTAATCTATTGCTGACAATTGATGTCACTTTAGCAGTATTGTTTGCAGAACATCAGATATTCTTTGGAGACATTCTCTGGTCAGAGATGATGCACTGGTGCCTTCTTAAGGCCAAGCTTAAATGAAAACCCCAACTTTTAAAGTTTTCTGTGCATCACTGTCTGAAAAATGATCTGGGGCAGAGAAATCACATAGGTTGTTGATTTCAGAATTAAGTTCATCTTAATTAATGTATTGGAGACGAAGGTTAAAAGGCTCCAGAGAGCTAGTTTAGTTCCTTCTTTCAAACTTATTAAAAAAAAAAAAGTTTTTTTTTGTGTGTCTTAAACCAAGTTAACAGTTTCCTTAAAAATTTCTTTTAATTACTTATCTGTCATAGAATTGAAATTCAGTTTTGGTTTTCGTTTCTATTCAAAAAACAAATTTCAGAATTCCCAAATTATCTACAGAAGAGGGCTGCTATCTCTGCACTGTTTTGTATTTCTCACCTATATCTATTGCAACTGCATGTTTATCTTTTATCTTCATAGCAGGACATTATGCTGGCAAGTCTCATACTAAGGTATCACACATTTGTTTTGCCTGTAGCCTTGTAAGGTGGTTGGGGACTGAAGTCCCAATGTTTCAACCGCTATTGAAATCCCGGGTTCTGACATCTTGGCTTGTAAAAACATAGACTTTGATAGTAATCGGCTTATTCTTTCAGCTTGGAGATTTTTTTTTTTTCCTTTTCAGCATTCTTGTTTTGGAAGTCCTGGTGAGCCTGCTTTGTTCTTAAAGTATATCTCTCTATATATATTTCATCTTGAAAATAAGTCATACTGTGATATGAAGTCACTTACCTACTACATGTGCTGAGATACATCTGAGCTAGTCTCGTCCTTTGTACCAGAGCTAATGATTTTAAGCCCATTAACATACTGAGTCCTCATGGAAGCTGCACGCTGGTTATATTTATGGGAAGGGAATTTGGTTCAAATGTAAATAAAGTTTTATTAAAGAAAGTTTCACATATTTTAGGAAAGGTAGTTGTACTTTAGGAAAATGGAGTCAAAGTTTAAAGTGTGGATTAAGTCACTGGCATAAGAAAGCTGTGTATCCTTAAAAACAGATAGAGATAAAAAGCTAAGACAAGTAGTTTATAGTATTTCTCTGTAATTTTAAGCTTCTTAATGACCATAGTTTAAAATGTGTGTTTCAGAATTCATATATTCTTTATGTATGAAGGGCTATAAAAGGATGAAAACTCTTTTCTTTGGTTATGATAGGTAAGGCTATACATTCTATGTTTCTACTTCTTTATTAGTTTTTTGGCAAAAAACTCTCATCTTTATAGATCATTCATTTTTAGGTGCAACAGTGTGGTCCTGTTGAAATAATTTTTCTTCAGGGGGAAGTATAATGGGTGTAAGTCTGCTCCAGAACAGCAACAGCACATCTTATTTCTATCCCATGCATAGACAGAGATATGAGATATACATACAAGCATACGTCATATATATAGAGATATGTATCAATTCCTTGTTTTCTCAGATAATGAGAATTCTAACTTTCAGTTTCTAGCTTAATGTGAGTAAATATATTTAGTATTAAAGGCTGAATCTAATTGGCACATTACTCTTTTTAGCTGTCTTAGGACACTGACAGCAGCTAAACAAGCATTTCACATTTTTAAATGCATTAATCAGGCAGCATGGTTGGCTATATTCTGAATCCCTGAAAGAAACAATACGAACTGCTCAGCCTGTTTCCATGGCTGTCAATCTGGCAACATATTCATTTCACGAAGGAAAGCAGCACCTTTTCATAATATATATTTCAAATACAACTGAGTAGTGTTTCTTAGCAACAGGAGCTCAGTAGCTGGTGATCCTGAGATGAGCCATTGAATAAGGGTGAAGCGTGCGCATGTGCTTGTGAACCAGAGTGTTTCAATTAGCAGGTAGCTCACAGAGGAAACAAAGGTATTCTGATACCAAGTTCCTCTCAGTAATTTTTTTTTTTTTTAACTTTTACTAGGAAAATTAAGCAGCACTCATCTGACCCTAGCAAAATACTAGGAAAGAAATACTCTTTTACCTCTTAGTGAATAGAATAAATCAACTTGAATTGCTCACAAAAACATATGTGGAAAAAAAAAATGTGACCTGACTATAAAACAGATGTTTTTTATGAATAGAACCTCAAGAAGTAATTACTCACAGCTTGTTTTAGAGAGACCTACTTTCTCTCACTCTGAAAAGAAAATGTGTGCCTGTCTCATATTGTAACAATAGCTTTAAGTGCTACTGATATTAAAGAACTTTGAAGATAGTTGAGCACTTTCTGACAAATGGCATTTTCATGGACTCCTATTTTTACGCTGTGGCTAGTAAAGGAAGGGTGGTGTGAGGGGGGAAAAAAACACTGAAAAAGATAAATTATCCCAGTCTTACTGTTCTCCTCATGTAGAAATTTCCATGTTGGATCCAGATTTTACTACTTTTGCTCTTTCTGAAGTGTTCCTTACTTCTTGAATACGCTTTTGAAATCAGAGGCATTCATCACAGATCAGAATATATCAAGTCTACGTAAAGAGATTTAGGAAATAAAATATAAGTCTTGTAAAATTGTCTTTTCATATGGCTTTTCCATAGAACAGAAGGTTATATGAATTGTTGTTATGTGGCTGTTTAGGTTAATTGACTTTTGCAGGTCCAAATGGCACTGGCAGACATGATAAAAATCTCCAGTTCTTACCTTGAGAGCCCTGTCTTGTTCCTGTGGCTACTTGTTCCTGTAGCAAGACTATAAACTAAATTCAAGCTATTACTAGGAGTGGTTTCAATGGAATTTACTTTAGCAAATAATGTAGCAAAATAATACAAAGTGAAGAAGGGAGACTTCCCTTGCCTTTTATGATATTTGGATTATATTCTAAACATGTACTCCCCCTAGCTGAGAAGAATGAACCCATAGATAATTAATGTTAAGAGATATGAATGTGGTTCTTCCTCTTGAGTTTCATGTAAAAATCTTAAACGTACAGAAAAATAACTTTTGATTGGAAAATTGTTTAAGTTCTTTCAAGTGTGCTGAAAGGGAAAAGTTATCACAATCATTAAGTGATTTATTATTTTACTGTCCAATCACTTGAGACTATTTGGCTAGACTTTAGCTTTGCTTAAGCTTAGTTTGCCAAATGCATATGCCTTAAATATTTATGTTGTTCTATGTAAATACTATCTAATAATTTTTTGTAAATAATTACTCTTCACTCATTGGATAATAATACTTGTTGTGCTGTTTAATACTAGATAACAGAATCCAATTGTAATTAAGTAACACTTTTGAAGTGAGAGCACTACACAATCAAAGGGTCAACTACCAAGTGTTAACGAGGAGTACACTGGACATTATAGTTATTACAGTAGTAATTATCATTCATCAATACATGTAGAATGTTAAAAGCATATTCACCAAAGGCATCCTTTGTTGAAACATCACAGAATTTATGCAGGCAGTAAATATCTGTTGTATATTTTTTTTCAAAATAAAAACCCTCTGTATTTTCTGTTCTATATACTAATGTTGTGTTAAATGTTACCACTGATGTATTTTATTGCAAGATGCAAAATGCTGTGTAATGTGTTTTGTATATTTGTACAAAACCTGTAATTATGAGGGGCAGTGCCATGAAATATTAAGAGACTCGCCATCTGTTTGTGCAAAGATGTTAGGTGTGGCTGTAGTCAAGGCTGATTACTCTGGAGTGGGAGTGAAGTTTTTATATTTACATTCCATATGGTCCAAGGAAAATGAGTGTTTTCAGATTGCATACACGAGGTGAAATCCTGGCTTTACTGCAGTCCAAGCCAGATTCGTTACTGCTTTTAGTGATTACAACTGTCAGTTGGTTGTCTCAGCTTATTGTTTTCCATAATTTTGAAAAGACTTATGTGCATTTTAGCTGTCATTACCACTTCTAAGAAGCTCTCTGCATTTGCAAAATTGAGCAGTTCACAGTAATTGAGCAGAAATTCACAAGGATTGACAGTGGGGAAAAAGAGCAGAGGTGCCTAGAGCAAAGACTGCCTAAAGCATCATAGTCATTGGCTACAGTGGCCAGAACGCGTTAAAAAACAGTGTGGTGGTCTGTGGTTGTCTTCAAATGTAATATGAATGAAAACATCACGTTTTTTTGTTAATGAAAAGGAAGATGATCTCATTTTGTGTTTCCCTGTGTTTTAACACCTCTCTGTCAAAGGGAAGGGAAAGAACAGAAAGAGTGAGAACATCAGCAGAATGATCATAAATCTTAGAAAAGGAACTGAAAGGGGTCTTGTACATGATGATCTATGTTATTACAATTCATTGTATAAAATAACCCAGCTCCATCTCATCTGACTGCTGTAAACTCAAATTCCTATTGACAAACTCATCCAGACTTTCATTGCTCTGGTTGGATATCTCCCTGTGTGTCCATCCTAAAAGTCCTTGTGTTTAATTATTTGTTCTTGTGCTGCTATCATTCTATGACTTTAATGATTGTTTTGCTTTCCTGATGTCTAGTCACTGGGTGATTTACAGCTAATATCACAGAAATTTTTCTAGGTGAAGTAATCATTAGATTTTGAGCATTGTGCTGGCTTTGACTTTCTGAAGCCATGGTAGAGTGGTGATGCTTCCACATTCTCTTCAACTCTCAATAACTCCATTACCTATAAGGCTGTTTCTCTTATGATGTGGGTGGTCCACTTATGGCTAACGTTAGTGCTTCCTTTATGGATGATGAAATACCCAAGCAAGGATCTGTCAAGATCTAGGAAAACCTACCCATGAGTTTTACAAAGGACTTAGTTGAGGGTTTTAAGACTTCAGCATTCATTCTCCCCAGCTTAGATTGTGGCACGGTGTCCAGGCAGTTCAGCATAGGTTGTTTCTGAGATACTACTGCAAAATTAGGCACAGAGTTTGTAGTTTAATTTGAAATAATGACACTATGATGTCTTCTTTGCAGCCATATGGGTATATTTAAATTTGGATTTTTGAGCTTATTAGGGCATGGACCATCACTAACCATCTAGTTTAGTTTATATACTGCTCGTCCCAGTAAGGATCCTGATTTATTCCTGCTGTTACCATAATAGAAATAATAAGCAGCAATAAGGTGAAATAATGTGAAAATAGGGAGTATAGACTTTAGTCGGCAGTCTTTAGAAATGTTGTCTTTCACATTTTTAAATTCTGTGCTGACAGTTTACTGAAGGAATGAGGGCAATTTACATTTTAAAGCTTAGTTTACAAAATTGGCTTGGCTCATTAGAAAACCACGGTTGGGTTTCTACAAATCTGTCCCTTCTCCCTGCTTATCCCACCCTTTGGCCTATTCATGTTCATCTCTTCAAATGTGCATACATTCCCATATTCTGATGAAAGAGAAAACTGCTCTTAAAATCTTCAGTGCGTAGCTATCTTAAAACAGCCTTATCCTGCAACCCATGGAAGAGATTTCACTGGTTTTTAGACTTATTTGTCAATGTCCATTACCAAGCAACCTACAGGATTGCAAATGCAGATATATCAAATTTACACCCGCTTCATTTTCAAACAGCATAATTGAGAATGCCATTTAATCTAGGTATACGCCATGCTGACTTTTACATCTTCCTGAAGCTTCCATTCCCCTGAAAGATTTACATGGCTGTATTACCTACTTTTCCTCTCTTTCTTTCTTTTTTATTGTCAGCTAATGGCTATTCAGAATGCACATTTTACATGAAAAATTGTTCTTTGAATTTTCTTTCTCCTGGACAATTTGAAAAACAGGAAAGCAAAATGAACATTAAAAGCTTGGATTTTGACTTACACACAGATAAAGCTCAATATTCAGATTCTTCTGTGGGCTGCTTTCATTCCGGCTCATATAGGGAGACATAAATTAAGCCCTCCCTACATAACAGCCTATTTTCGGTTGAGTTTCATCTCCATGAAGGACAAACAACTGCATGTATGAGGTTTCCTGCATACCTGCCCACATTTTATACCACAAGCTTGTCTTTTAATATGAGTAAGCAAGGTCAGCAGTAGGCATCATCCAGACTGAATCTGAGTACAAAGGTACATCTGCTGACAAGTTATATGAGATTATGAAACTCACAGTTTGCAGTGTAGCCAAGCAGGTAAGACTGTGAAGCTGATCTGAGGGTGCCTTTTCATTAGCTTTTAGTTTAGATTGGGAAGGAGATTTTGAAACGAATCCTCCGGTTGTTAAATGGTTCCATAAAATGCAATACAATCCCTTTAGGTCTGCAAACCTGTGTGTAAAGTTTTTCTACACTTGTGAGAGAACTGCTAAGATGATGACCATCCATGCCATAATTCAGCTTTCTCTTAAGGTATTCAATACGACATTAATCTCTTCTGAGTTTCAGAAGCAGCTTGTTTTCAAGAGAGGCATTTTGCTTCTAGTTCATATTTTATCCAAAGCAGAAATTAAGCACCGAATGTATTACTGTTTACTTTCTCTGTGTGTGTGTAAACGATTTTATTCTTCTCACTAATACAAAGTGCAGGGAGTTGTTTGGGCAAATGGATTATCTGTCAAATATACAAGACAAGTGATCATCAGAAAATGGGCCACAACAGAGTATAAAAATGAATAAACAGCAAAATATGTTTTTTATTACTCATCGAAACACTGCAATGGATGACAGTGATTTCACTGAAAGTCCAAGTGACCTCCTTTCCTTCTACTTGCCAATTTTTCATTTCGTTGTTACAGAAGTTGATCTAGAGTAACATAGGTGAAGATACTGGATGGAAGTTAGTGACCAAGCAGTTGCAAAGTGAAGTTTTAAGAATGGTTTTTGGTTTGACAATCTAGTTAGTTTCTCCACTTGCTATTGAAAACAGTGAATAAATTGGGATTCTCCAGCTATCAATAACTCAGCAACACAAGTGTTGCTGGTTACAGTGCAGTTTGTCAATCTTGTGATAACAGTAGCAAAGTGTAATACATGATCCAGGTCATCTCTGATCTTTGCTGCTGTATTATAAACTGGTAGGAGCACACACTGCAACGGAGTGGGAAGCTTGATCTCTCTGTACAGAGTTCTTCAACACTAGCAAGTCTTCAGAATCAGGTTAGCTTCAGATCTTCAAATGAAATGCACATGTTCAGCTGGCAAAAATCAATGCATGATGTCATTGAATTCTAGGAATCACAAGCAGTAAGACAAGATAATGTTATTAATAATTTTACAGTTTGTGATTTCCCTGACTTGTAACATCTGTAAACAGGGTCCATATCCTTTCTTGAAGGATCATTCCTTCTCTACGTTAACATATGTGGTCTTAATTAAAAATCATAGCTTTTGAAAGGTTAAAATGTTAAAAATTCAGAAACTGAGTTACTTTTATTAATTGTGAGTGAATAAGTAGGCATTGTTTTCTTATAATAAATTCTTTTACTTAAAGATAGTATTGTAGTAGCTGAGCTGCCAATACTGGGTATGTGTATAAGGGCTGTATTAAACTTGAAGTGGTTCTATATGAGGATCAATTGTTTAAGTAGCATGCATTTCAACGGCACTTTAAATTTGTACTCACATGATTGACACTAATGATTCTGAAGGAGACACTATAGTCTGTCAAGTGGGTAATTTGTTTTTTTAAAAAATTGCTTGAATACCTGTTTATGCTTTAGACTGTAACAGCGGGGGAGATGTTGTGACGATATAGCCAATAAATAAGATAGTTACCTTTTTTTTAAGTATCTAAAATACACACTAACAAAATCTGGCATGATGGCTGTAAGGAAATGGATATTCGTTTACCTGTAAAATTCTGTAAAGAGGAAGCTACGGTCTGGCTGCCTCTACTTTTTAATCGTCAAAATCATTAGTAGCTTGAATATTCCAGTGGGATAAGCTTCAGCAAACAGGGCATAATACTATGATTAGTATCATTGCTTGTCTCTTCTATAATGTATTTATGTAAGATATTTGTTTGCTTTAATGAACTGTTATTTCTTACCAAATGGCTGGCCTGATCTGAATGCATGTGGAACTTGGGAGACTTGAAGCAAGGTAGCACTTGTCAATGCGGTTGGTAACAGTTTGGTCTTATGTCTGTTGCTGAGCTGGAATAATCTAAGTAACAGATAATCATCGTTAGTGGGGAATGAGTCACGTGTGGATTGATATGAGGAATTAGTGTAGTGTTCTCTATACTTAGGTCCCATTCCTAATCCCCGTTAGTTTTCCATAGTAGAAAACACAAGCACTGAGAGATGGTTTCCCTTAGCAGTTGGTCCCCTAGCCCAGTCCAGAAGGCTGAATGCAGTCACCCAACCCCAGCAGTCGCCAGATTTTCCTTTTTCCTGAAGGCCCTCTGTGAGTGTGTTGTGCACTCACTGATTGTAATCCTCGTATGCCAGGTTGTTCTGTGTGGTTAATTTTGCAAAGGTGTCCACACAGTAAATTCTCTGTTGCTAATCAGGGCCTTTTACCCTGTAGAGTTGGTGAGATTTTGCGTTGCTGCTGTATGTTTCCAGTACAAGTCCGCTGCCAGCATGAAGTAAAAGACAGTTGAGTCTGTAAGAGGTTGTAGGGTAATGCAGAAATATTGGCCTGACCTGCTTTCTCAGTGTGGCCTCCCTGGCTTTACAGCATAAGGGTCTACTCTTATCTTACCTTCCAGAAGGTTTCTTCGTTCTTTGGATGCAAAAGGAAAAGTAGAAGAAGGAGGGTGAAGGAGGACTTCAGCTTTTACCTTCTGCTTGAACTTCTCTGCTTCTCACTATAGACCAGAGGATTTCTGTTCCACCTCAAACTTGTGCCAACCTTTGTGAGAACTGTGCATGTTCATCAGTAAATGCTTGTGCAGGGAGCTGTGTTTCACCCCTGTGTTAGGAAGTGGCAGATGATCACACCCTAAGGGCACTTTACACAGTTCTTTGTCTTCCCCTTGCTGCTAACTTGTCCCATTATTTAGTTAATGGAATAAAGGAGAAGAACTTACACATGTCCCTTAATAGTATTTTGGATTAAGAAATTTATATACCTCTCTCTTAGACATGAACTGCAGGCTTTGCTCAAACTATGATGCAGTAGAAAACCAGATTTAAAAAGATTACAACTTCAAGCATCTGATAATGGTTGAAGTTTTTCGATTCCTAAATATGTTTAATATTCTTAGTGGATTAAATCTCCTTGAATTCCAGAAACCTTTAATCTGTATATGTAGTAATAAGAAACACTGCTGTTGAAGTGCTGAATGCTTTATTTACACATTTTTAAGTTTCAGGGATCTGCGTTGAGAATACCAGAATGTCCTTTGCAGAAGATTATTTAGATCATAGTCTTTAATGACTGGTGAAATAGTGTTTGTCTTCATAAGAAGAAAACACAGGAACCTTGAAGAAAAATAAAGAAAATCACTGAAAAGAAGTCTCCTTCCACTCCAATCTCATTTGTTGAAAGAAAATGCATATTAATTAAAAATTTAGACACTTCATTTCTGTTGCAAGGCTCCTTGCAAAAGACAAATTATTTTATACATCTAGTATGTGTTAGAACTGACAGATGAAATTAATATGCTTCTTAAATTACCATTACCAAGGGTCAATTAATAAGAGAACTAACCTTGTGAAAGTCATTCTGAAAGACTAGTTACGGATCTGTAATGGTCCCTGTCAAATTACGTAGAATTGAGAAAATGAGAAAGCTGTCAAATAAATACGATACCTACTAATTACATTCTGCATAAGGTAAATGAGCTTTTGTGGTTGTTGGTGGAAGGAACAAGAAATAAGTCTAAGAAATGTTACTGGTAATTATACACAGATTTGGAGTAAAGTTTACTTGAGGGAACATGTATGCACAAAAATCTGCCTTGGGAAGAGAAAGTGAATTTTCTTGGAAATCACAGTATAGGAGATGGGAAGGTTGAATTGGAGAAATATTTCTTAGGTTTTAGTATCAGCTATCACCTTGGTAAACGGAGAATTCTTCCCCTACCTTTTCATTCTTTGATTATGATACACTTTTTTAGTTGTCCTCTTGGTCTTTAGATGTTAACTTCCTTATACAAATAAAGGATTCATTATGACAAGAAAGGAAACAGCCACGTCTGCTGAGTTACTTGACAAAAAAGAACACCAAGATTAGGTTCCTTTACGTGGGAAGAACTTTAAAAAACCACATAGCTCCAGAACTGCAAGGGTCATCTTATTAACTAATCTTGTGACCAGGCTACAAAACTACAGCAGACAGAAAAGCAAGATTACAGAAAAACAGTTTGTGTTCTCTGAGAAAATACCGAAGACTTAAGACACTTCCAGCAATAAAATCACCAATAAAACTTTTTATTTTTTGGTAAAAATCGGGCCTTTGTGGCAGATAGTAACTGCAAATAGGTTTTTGCGCTATAAGTTTCAATATGATCCCATTTCTAGGTTACTGGGTTGTGTCTGTTAAATTATCTAACTATGCCTATTACTAAATATTATTATATGACTGTTAAATACTATAAAAGAGGCTAAACTACCTGTGTGGTGTGAATCTTGAAAAACAGCATGTCAAACACTTCTACACCCAACACCAGGTTTTCTGTGATGGCAATCTTGGCTGTTCATGAATCTGTTTTCTCATAGGAGTTTAAGAAATTTAGTATTGATGTGATTATTTATAGATTAAAATGGTAATCATGCATTGGGTAGGATAATCATACTGCCATATGTATCCATGAAGCTTTGAGCTGGAAATGACTTATTTCAACCCTAGAGATGTTTGTAAGGGAGGTCAAGTCAGAGTGTACCAGCAATTCCATGTGACTGAAGTGATCAGTCAGCACAGCTATTCAATGCTGTATTCAAAGTCTAAAGGCTGAAATGTGTTCAATTACAGCGTTTGATGGATAATTTTAAATGATAAATGTGGTTCTGAAAATGAACCTGTTCAAAGAAAAGGCAAAAAAGTTAAAAAAAAAAAGGTTTCTACACATTTATTCAGTTCCATTCTTTATGGTCTTCTGTTAGGTAAAGCACAACATAAAGCAGGAAAATCAACTCAATTTCACTTTCTTGTCTATTGTTTCATTAGTAATAGAATATTTTTCTAACATTGAAAATCCCATCTAGATGAAGATATTTTTGGTGAGCAACTTCATTTTAGTTAAAGTCTTACATGATATAATTTACCTGCTGTCAAACCCAGTTGAAATGACATCGTTTGGAACTAGCATATTCCAGGATGTGTCAGGATTTGATGAGCTATGAATATTATGTTTAGTAGAATGCATTTTTATAAGTTTTTTTCCAACATTCTAGTGAACAGATAGTGTATTCGTCTCTAACTGTTCTCCAAACGTTGCTGTGGTACAATTTTGTTCCTTGCTGAAGTGACAATCCACAGGCATGCTAATTTTTTTGGCCTTTTAGTGAGAAAAATTAAGGTCTGGTTCCTTGTCAGGAATGTTTTCTGTGGTTAAAACTTTTACTTTCTTTGAATTATTTAATATGAAGGTCATTTGTCTTGGCTTCTGATAAAGATTAGTGGTGTCTGTAGTGAAATTAGGGCAGGTGACTAAACTCGGTCCACTCCTGTTTTGCTCTCAGCTGTCTCCATTTAATCACACATATAAGCTATTTGTAGAAGAACGTACAGTGCCATCTACTGAAGAGTTATGTGATCCTGCAACCCTGCTTTTGAAAGAAGGTGACACTCAGCCATATTTGTAAAACTTTTAACGTATAGAATAATTAACAGCCTACTAGTGAACATAGAAGTATATTTCTTTTTGTTTTCATTTCATTCTTTGACATAAAAGGAAACAAACAAACAAAAAATTTCCTTGGCCTACTTTACGATTGAAAAAGTATTTGGAAATCTTTCTCCTTCTTAAGAAGAACTAATATTTTAAGTTGATTTTTTTCTTTCCCAGCTGATTCTGCATTCCTTATGAAGGGGTTACTCCTGAATGGTAAATTTAGATCTATGGTACCAGTTCATGCAGTGGTTTTTTTCATTTATATCTTCAGCATCTGTGTTCACCAAACAATTTTTATGTGGCAAATGACCACGTTACAGTGATCTATTGTTTGCTAATTCTGTATTTCTTAAGATACTGTACTACTTACAGACACAGTTGCTATACGGCTTTAGGTTGTTTTTGTTATTCAGGTGCCATAGAATTTACTTGATGTTACAGTAATAAACCTTCAGTTCTGCAAGAAACCTCAGTTATAAACAAAATAGTTCAACACACTTTGATAGGCTCTATATGTTTGATGGATTGCTACTGATTTAAGCTTAAAAATCAAACTCTTGGCATTGATTGGACTGAGTTTCTGTGCGTGTACATTGAGCTAGTAAGTTACTTAATAGTGACGGATTTATGAATAGGTTACTCCAAATAACAGAAATTATTTTATATTTGAACCAGCAATATATTGATGAAAGGTGACCTTGCCTAGGAGGAGGAGGAGGATACTTTTTGGCGATGTAGCAGATTGGAGTGAAGAAGAACTATTATGCAATTGCAACTATTTGTTATTTTATTGACTGGTAAAGTCTAATCATTATGTGTACTGCATATATCAACTTAAACTAGAAGGCAACAGGAACAATGAGGTGGAGACAGAATTAGACCTAGTCACCAATGACAGCAGAATTTGGTGAAGAATATTATTAGGTGCAATCCTATTTTTCACTTTTTAGACAGGAACTTGTGCAATAAGGTTTTATTTATATTTACTAGGACTACTAACAATTATATTGTTAACAGTGGTGACACTTCAAGGTATGATTAAATATATTTCTTGAAAACCATACTGTATTGTTAAAATACCTCCCTATTTAAAAAAAAAAGTTCAGATTTTAACACACAGATGCCATCATTTTTGTGACGTTAAGTCTCTTAATTGACATAGCTAGGCACAAGGGGAGTATAATGGTAACTTTCTATTGCATTGTGAGTGCGATGCCACTTTGGGATTAAATACATGAAGGATGAATGGTCTGTGCAAGAAGTCGCTGTGATGGAGCATAAACTTCAGAGGGTCTGTTCAAGGGCTTCCATTTCTAGCTCATTTGAGGTCTGGAAAAAAAAAAGCTATGCCTCAGTAGATTTTAACAGATCAAAATGATAAAAAATTTCTTCTGTGTTGTGTATTTGTTTCTCCTGTGTATTTAATTTTCCACTCTTGTCGCGGTAAACCTGTTGTTTGAAATTACAGTTGTCTTTATTTAATTCCTATTAGTTTGTAATAGAGCACACTTTTATTCCTGTTATGACTTGATAATTCACTCCTGATGTTCTCTTAGTGATTATCTCTGTGGTTACCAAGCTACTTTCCTGGTTTCAGTTACAGCTTTGCAACAAGAGAAGCAAATTTTACTGCAACAGCTTGCTGTGATGGGTTCTGGAAGTTTATTCCCGTTATGTTTGTTTATTTTGCAGGTAGATGAAGAACAGCCTTGCTGACTGTTGTAATTCAAAAAGGCCTTTCTTATTTGTAATTTCTGGTGCAAATGGCACTTAATGAATTTTGTGACTGACTATATCCAGACTTCATTTTTGCTGCAATAACTTTGACTTTTCAATTCTCCCTGTGTTGTCAAATATGTTGTTTTGTTTTTCTATGAATTTTGTCCAGTTGCATCAAGTAGTGAAAAAGTAGAGGTCTGCAGCGTAATAATATTCCTTGCAAAAAATGGTTCAGTTTTATTTTTGGACTGAAAATAATTTCTGTTAAGACTTGTAAGTTATCAAAGGGTTTGAAAAGGGTAAAAAAAAAGACAAAAGATGATAGTTACATTTTAAGTCTTGGAATTCAGGAAATTGCTTAGATGAGGTTGTCATAATTTGCATGAGGGAAAGACAGAGAGGTTGGCTTCATCTCCGGAAACAAATAGGCGTAAAAATATAGCATGGATAAAATCCTGAAAGGTAGTAAAAAAATTACTAAGAAATCTGTTTGAGATCTAACTTTATCAAAATGCAGCACAGGAATTGCTGCTGTTCTATGTTGTAAAACATCAAGTGAGCGTTCAGAATTAAGGGAAAACGGTGATGGAGCCTATAGTTTACCGAGGCGATGCCGTTACCAACGTGCTCGGAGCAGTCATTTAGAGTTGACTGAAATCTCAAGAAAATGATAAAAAAAATATTCAGTGAGACACGCTGGAACCGCTGATTATACCTTAAGATTAATAGTTTTAACACGTAGTGCTGTCATCAGGGCTGAAAACCAGTGAAGCATTACAGAAGGTTCCTGGGCTAAATGTAAGCAATAAAAATAAAAGAACATGAAATAAATTCTGTCTTTTGATGTGTCACTACATAGCAGACCCTTGTTGATCCTTTGGGAGCTACCTTAGAACTGTTTGAATACTCAGAAGACGCTACTACTGTGTTAATTTTGCTAATGTGAGGCTCATTGACTAAATCTTTCTTCATTGACAATTGATGTAGAGAGGTGGTCCAACATGTTAAGAGTCACACAGATTGATTTTAGAGATAGAAAACAGGTAATTAGAAATAAGATTTTATTTCAGATCAGGCTGCCTTTGGTATATCTTTCCATTATATACATGTCTGCAAACTCTTTTTCCACTAAAATAACATGTGCAAACTGTTCAAGTGTTTCCTTTTCTTCTGTATATGAAACATATGACTTTCTGTTATTGGCAAAGTAGAAAAAAACAACTACTCTGTTAAACTGAAACAGAGAAGCTGCCAAATGTTTGGGATGTGCTAATCCATTTAGATGTTACAAAGAAGATCAGATGCCTGAATTATAAGAGTGTCTGCCATAGACATCCTCTTGCAAAAAACAACTGGGCATAATGTGAAGTTCAGTAAAGCTGACTGCAGACAAAATCAGCAAAAACTCATTTGGTTCTGAATAACAGGGAAAGATAAACAGTGCTTTGTTACCTTCTGTGCTCGTATATCACTGTAGCTGCTAAGGCTGGACAAAGAATACAGGAGGAAAATGAAAGCAAAGTGCTAACTGTAAACACTTCTGTGATATATTTAGCCAATCAGACGTCAAAATTCAACCTTCATAATCTAACAGTTTACAACATCTTACAGTGATTTTGAGGAAGACTGATGAACTCACTTTTACTGATACATATAACCGAAGATACAACAGGTAGCGAATCATGCAGATGGCATTTCCAGCACTCAAACCTGTTACCATCAACAGTGAAATATGTTTTCTTTGGCTTAGCAAATAGAGCCAACAGAGTGTAAAACGTTTACTAGAGAAGAATATGTTGAGGAAGGAGAGAAGTGCCCATGGAAGGCAGTGCAGCTCTGTAGTTAAATGGGCAGGTTTCAGTTGGTAACGTAGGCGCTCTGAGTATATAAGAGGATGCCAGAGATTGAGAAGTTGGAATTAGATTTAGCAGCATGATAAAAATAAATAAATCTGAAAATAACGGTGTAGGTACAGGAACAGGACTCTTAACAGTTTATCGTTATGGCATTTTATGTGCTAGAAAAAGGGAACAACAGACGTTTTGTACCATAACACAATACTTCACAGCAAAGACTCTTCATGATGGGGATTTTGCAGCTCTGCAGTTGGAATGGGTGTTTTAACACACAGCCCTTATGACTTGCATTACAGCCATCTAAATCCTGTAAAGCAGTTATAAGTACATCTCACCTAGTTCTCTTTCTCTGACTTCTACACGCTAACCTTTAAGTGGCGAAATTTTAAGACAATAGAATTTCTTATTCCAAGGGTGTGGCAACTAGAGTAAAGAAAAATATGCCGAGATTGTTTCAAATTTTGAAGAGGAGTTCAATTTATTTACAGAAAAAGCACATTTCTCAGAACATTCACTAGGAAAACCGTGCTTCCAAATTATCAATTTTTTCTCTTCATCAATACTTAGATGCCAAGCACTTGTAGTCCTTTCTTGGATAGGGCTTTGAAGGACTCCTGGCTGCAGCTCTTCACTTAAAAACTGACAGTGTAAAGAGGATGAGATGTCTTCACAGGAATGCCAGGAATCCCCAAGCCAGAAACTTGGGCAGTGAGACAGCAGGATGCTGTGTGCCCTCCAGTCCAGTGTGTAAAGTCCTCTATACAAGTGCTCCTTGTAAACCCTTGTTTTCTTGCCTTAAAATAGAGAAACCTGGTTGGTTACATCTGTACTAGACTGGTTCAGTATTCCTTGACTTCCAGGACCTTTTCCTATTCATTTGTAGGAACAGATATGTTAAGCAATAATAACAAAGAAAAATATATGTGTGTGATATATACCTGATATTTACACTGACCTTTATTTCTTCCGACTAAATAAGACCATTTTCTTGTCACTGATGCATTTGAGATCTTGAATTTTTGTTGTTGGTCTGATTAGTTACAGGCTCTCTCTGACCCTCTTGCTTCTTGAAGCCTTCTGTGAGATGAAATTTGTTAAACTCTTGCCACTTCCTACATGCCATTTGGAATTATTTTCAAGCAGTTAGAACAGTGAGGAGTGCTTGAATACTGCTAGAAGCTATTTAAAAGTGCAAAGCCATTTTTCATCTTTTTCTATGTAAGAGTCTTTGTTGTTTTTGTGGTGCAGCACAGAGCCTAAAAACTCTGGCACAGCTTATGTCCTAATCCTTTATTTCAGTCCTACTTCCTCTCTTTTTGATTTTCTTTAATTTAATATTTTTGTGGTGATTAGACTTGATTGCTTTGGTGAATCCTGGTATCTTCTCTCTCTCCCCCACCCTCTCTCTTTTTGAGGGGCTCAACATGTGTTCTCTTGTGATATGGGAAGATTTTAATTAGTAGTTATGTGATCAGCTGTAATACTTTTGGTCTGTGTGAAGTATGCATGGCTTCATTTGAAGAGCTGTATTGCTCTACAGATTTGAGGGATGTCCTTCTCATTCGTTCACTAAGGTTATTTTTGGAGTGGGCATTCTAATTTCAAAACTCAGAGATACTCTTTAACAGGAAGTATGCTTCAGAAGTAATTTTAATTCCATTTTTGTAGCTATATGAGAGACCCTTAGAAATATGCAGCTTTCTGTTGTGAGGATGCAGAAAATTATTTTCAGTTGTGGCTTTGTGTCTATACAGCTGTAGAATAGTGCTTAATGGGGGGAAAATGAGACACTGAGAGGACAATCAGGTTTTCAAAGCTCTTTCAAAGGTGTTTTGATTTTAATAGGATATATTACCCAGCCTTGTAAGGCACTTTGAAAAAATCACACTGTGCTCATGTTGGGAGCTTAATAACCTTTGTAAATCTAATTTTACATCGCTTGCTCAGCAAGAGATAGAATTTAGCTATCAGTCTTGTATTCGGAGATCAAAAAACCTAGATTCGAGCTTGATTTAAATTTTGTCTGGTGTAGAGCTTTGGTGAAGTCATTTCATCTCTGTTTCTTCTCCCATCTTTTCCCCATCTTATTTATGTAATTGATTTCTTTTGAAACACTCTGCTATAATGCCTCAGTTGGTTCCATCCGTTCTGTCATAATCAGGGTGTTTATGATCAGTTTGAGTACCTCATACATCATTTATGTCCACCTCTGAAATGGGGAAGGTGATTTTGAGCCTTTTTGAAAGTTCTTACGTTGTTTGGGTTTCAAGAGTCCAGAGTTGCAACTGGGCTTGCACGTGCCCATGGGGAAGCTCTACCAGGCTGGGACCTGGGAGCAGCTACTGGCTCCCCACCCTGATGTGCCCTGCAGTGCAAGTGTAGTGTCCCTAGTGGGTGACATTTATCAGAGGGACTGGATTTTTTGAGGGGTAGATTTACAGAGTAAGATGGACAGAAGCTTTGAAAAACTGCTGGTTACTAGCATTTGGGTTTATATACAAAACTAAATATTCTGTGAAGGAACATCAGATGGAATCTGGCATGTGCCAAGTATTACTTCTTACAAATATTAATGATGATAAATAAGAAATCGTAGAATAATAGTCACAAGATCTTGTCTGCTGAAAATACCAGTTACTGATGACTAGCTTTGCTCTCAGTGTTTAAAAATTATCTTGAGGACTAAGTGGTAAAAAATATGAGATTACGTTATCAGTTTTGGGTGGTATATTTTTTATGTTGACACACAAGAAAGCTTAAAAAATCCTCAAATTTTTATTTCATTTTTTACTGAGTTGAAAACATCAAAATATTTTTTTTAAGATTGGGTGAGTATTGTCCTGCAGAAAAGGTAGAGTTCATTTTAGCCTAAGATTTCCATGAGTGTGTATTTAATGTATTCTTTTCTCTGAGGTTCTCTGCCATCATTCTCTATAATTTTTCTGTTTTCCTGCTTTTCATACTCACAGCACAGAAAAATTTTCAGAACTTCAGTTCTAGAAGAATACAGTGCCTTTGTAGCAATATTGTGATTCAGAGACACACAGCTGTGGAAGAAAATGCATTTACTGTGACACTAATAGCAGTACGGTATATACACTCAATTAGTGAATTCTTAATTGCTTAGTTTAGTGCTATGGAAGAATTTAATATATTAAAATAAAAAATAGTAAATGTATAGCATTTTAGCTTAATTTTACAGCAATAAGCGTATTTCACTGATGGCATCTTCTAGGCATATTGTGTGAAGTGAACTGCAAATCAAGAGGCATTCTGGTGCGAGAAGACAGACCATAGATAAAGAACCTGGAAAACTCCAAGTACTGTTATCACTAGTTTAATTATTCAAGATTTGTTTTCTTACTCACACTGAAGAAGATTCTTGCCCCAAGATGTAGTGGCTTCCCTGGAATGCCAGCCAGGTTTTTTGGAGAGATCAATTGCTGATGTTACCTTCAGCCAAGCGGAGGTGTAATGTGCTTTTGGGACCTATTTAAGAATGACCTCATGGCAGCTGCAGCTGGGAAGGATGCAGTTGCCTGGATCGGTCAGAATTGCTTTAGGTGGGCAAGAGACAGCTCCTGCCACCGGTGTGCTACCACCCAGCCTCCTGTTAGACCATTGGACAATAGTCAGGTCAGTTCCATTGAGCGTTCTTGAATTTGACTTGGCTTAGACAAGGTCTTCTCAAAAGATTAGCACTATTCTTCATAATTTCCTCTTTCCTCTCATTTTCTATAACTTCACTTTTATGGCTCTCCATTCCCCAAAAAAACCCTTTAGTTTTGCTGTCCAATGACTTTTAGCTTCAAACATACATTACAGCATGATTAATTTCATTAAACACATTTTATCTTGCTCTTCTATTGATGTATGTGGTCTTGTTATCAAGCATCAGACCAGTCACTTGTTTTGCTCTTACTTCCCCAGTGAAGAGTTCTGTAGTAGTGTTAGTGCATAAATTAAATCGTAATTTCTTCCAAGTCTAGTAGGATAAGTATATATGCTTTCACACTGTTGCTGGTTTTTTTGCTTAATTAGATACCTTAAGTTCTAGGAAATTTAAAAAAGTTAAATCATATAAAGAGTACTAGTTAAATATTTATTCCTTGACACTTGCTTGGAAGTACTTGCTATGTTACACTTCACAAATGAGAATATCATGTTGACATAGACATTTCAGTCTGCTTACGTGACTACTGATTAAAAATTTTAAGACCCCTAGCTTTAAAACCAGGGAGAAAAGAACATCTTTGATTGTTTATGATATTAAATTCCTCTTCTCTCTCACAAAACTTCTATTAATGTGTCTACAAAGCCTTGCATCTGATGTGATCAAAGCAGATGAAGTGACTCTTACCTAATGAAGAATTCATTCTTTGTTATTCTTTTGGGAGATAGAAGTCTTGAGTTTTCTGAAATTTTTGTTTAATTAATGCATACAGTTAAGAGGCAGTTGTGCTAAGAAAATAGGAACTATGAAATAACTGTAAGATATTTTGAGAGCTGTGAGATAGATCAGTGCAAACCTTTGTTTTAGTGAGGTCTTTGCTAAAACTCTTCAGTTGTTCACCTGATTTGGAGGTGCAGAAGTGTTACAGTTTCATGAATTATTGCAAAATATATGGTACTATTTAGGACAATACTGCTTAAAGCTAGCTCGGGGAATGTCCTACTCACATAAACCTTATTTTTTAATTTAGCTTTCCCTTAATTTGGATTTCAGGGTTTCAGATGTGCTGAGTAGAACTGGATAACAATGCCACTCTAGAAATCAGCTGATATTGTACAACCTAATGCTTGATTTGGAGAATGCACTGAAGTGAGCAGTATTTAAGTCATATATTGTGTGTGCAGGCAAAAAAACCCTACATGTGTTCTGAAAGAAAGAGCTTTTTTCTGTATTGGTTTTGATCTTTAATTTTCTTTCTTTAACTGAGGTTAAAAAATGGTAAAGAGAATTAAATTATTTGAATGAATGGTTTGGAATCTTGCTTTGGAATCCTGCTGTTAGTTCATAAAGTATTGCTTATTTCAATATGTAGACCATATACAGCTTACAGTTTATATATTGCCTAATTTACCATAGTTTACAGAGAAAAATCTAAACATTCACAAAAGGTTCAGTTGCCATTTTAATTTATTTTCTTAGTGAAATCTATATAGTCCTGAAATTCTTTAACGGCTTTAAAAAGTGTAATGAAATCCATGTTTTCTGTGATAAGAACGTCAGTGGTTTTGTGTAGTAGAGCAGACGTATATATATTTATACGTTTGTACTACAGTAGTAGTATGAAACTTTCTGGTTATTTTAACCAATTATATTTTGATTATTGTATCTAGAAGTACTGCCTAAAGAATTGCCAAAAAATTATGTGAATTACATCACTTTTCAAATTATTTCTTTCTGAAGAAAAGTATATGACAACTAGCATTTAAAGGTCGATTAAAAAATAAGATTGTATTTTGTAAATGTCCAAGAAAGGAAATAGGATTGAGTTTAGAAACACTTGAAGTGAGGACTTCCTTGGGATAAGCTGATGATTCTAAACATCTAGTAGGAATTCAAAACAATCTTTGTGTTTCTAAATCAGAAGGCTTTTCAGACATTGTATAGATGAATCAGAAGACCTATAGCAGTTATACAGAATGTAAAATGTTTTAGAGCTTAGAGTAAAAGAAAGTCGACATTCAGGAAACTGTAAATCTCTACATTTTCTTCCAGTCGTGTTTTTCCAACAACACGTTACAGATAAAACATGTCTAATACAGACACACACCTAACTTAAAATAAAAGCCAAGACACTGCTGCCTCACCTCTAGTTTTCATGAGTATGAAATGTACAGAAGAATACAATGATAGCTAGAATCCCCACGGATAGTGCTTTAGGCTTTCAAAAGTCCATGTACTGAACATGAACTGAACGGAGACGTGTAGTGTCTACACAGTGCAACAATCCTTTCAGACTGGAACTGCTTATATTTCACTTGTGAAAGTCCTGCAAAATGGCATGTTAATAAAAGGTTACGTGACTATTGCTAGATAAGAAACCAATAAAATTAGAGTAATAAAATGTATCTTTTTTTAAGGAATCAGAATGTAGGTTTTTAGTGGATGCATTAGCAAGATAAAGCCTCTGTAAGATGCTCATAGGAGTACTTAGAATGGCTAATTAATCCCATCCCCCCTAGGCTCTAACTCTGAATGTGAAGCTAAATTCTCCCATTGCAGGTAATGGTGCCATTTTTTGCCATTTGTACAACCTTATTGAGGTAATCAATACCCAGTCATCAAGTAGTTTGTGATAAAATTATCTATACCTATTAGAAGCAGTGTATTTTGGTTTTATATCCTTTGCCTCCATCTCTTCTTGTGCCACATAAAAATTAGCTAATATTTTATTCATATTTTTAATAGCTGGAAAATTTAATTGTAATGAATTTCTGTATGTCTGAATTATTGTCCTCTCTGAGTTGTTTTAGGTAATTGCATCAGATTTTTACTAAAATCTTTCACCATAAAGAGAATTTCTTTACTGCTTTTTATGACCTGGAGAGGGCCAAATGTTGAGGGTTTTTGTTCTTACCTGGAAATTGCCTACATGAAAGATCTGTAAGTTGCGTTACCTTTCTTTACTGTCAATCCACACAGAACAACTGATGATAAGTAAACCTAACAAGTAGTCTCGATAATAATTCTAATCAAGCTAGGAGTAAATAATGCCCAGCAATGGTCTGTACCTAGACATACCTCAAGACAGCTCAGACTGGGACAGGTAGTGGGTATAGCAGTTTTTTGTAAGGGTACAGATCTTTGCGCATACCCCAGTTCCAGGATGATACCTTTTTCCTGTGTCTTGGTCAGATTTTACTTGTCTGCTTTTCCAGCCAGGGTGGGTTCATCATGGCGGGGTGATGGAGCAGGGAGCAAACCAGTCAAAAGCTCACGGCTGGAGATAAAGACAAAATTCCAGTGTGGTGTTTTGCCTTTTCTTATGCACAGCTTCCCTGAGGCACCACCAAGGTTGCTGAGGGGCCCGGCCGAGCAACGTGGTAGAGCCAGGGTGTGGCCGCCTGGAACCACCTGGAACTACCTAGAACCGCCCAGAACCAGCTGAGGCAGCCCTGAGCTCACCTCACAGGGACCCCGGCGGCCTCAGGCACCTTATGCTTTTGGAAAGCTGCTGGTTTCTCACACAGAAATGACTGATTTAATTTAATTATTTTTTTTTCTGGGTGCAAGGAACACATAGAAAAAAAAAATTGTTGAAAAAAACTAGAAGAATTCTGTGAGAAACGTTCTTGCCAGCAGCAAATTGGAAATTAAAATTAGAAGGCAGTTAACAACTCAAGAACCTGTATTAGACTTTGAACATAATTAAGTGCAAAGAGATATTCCAGGTTTACTTATGAAAAACTTTAAATTTATGGTGTAATTTTGTGTGGGCCATTGGCTGGCTGGCTGTGAAGAGAATATAGGCATTTATATGCAGAGAAGGAAGGTGGCTATCCAGAATCATTTCACCAAAAGCAATAAATAAATGGAAACAACCATTCTGTGAAGAGAAATCTTTGAATTACTTGAAGTAATGGTAAGAATGAGGCTGGTTGTCTTTTTCTGTAAATGTTGTTGCTGACTGCAGAGTGGAAAGGAATCAAGACTATATAAAATAAAGCGGAGTATTTAAAACAGGTTTGTGCAGTTTGGAATCAGCTTACTAAATTTTTCTATAATCCTTAGGTTTGGGGTGAGGAGAAATATCCTTGATTTTTGGGTATGGTGAGGGAAATTGTGTGGGAAGTCAAGAAGTCCCTTTAGAGAAAAGTTTGTCTAGACAAACGGGCTAAAATCTACTAACTGCCTGCAGTTTTTATTTTTATGTTGCTTTCCCCTGTTTTATTGGTATGCTTTCTATCAGTGTTTTTCAGCTATATTAGAAGCAATATCCAAAGTCTGCTTTGTGGCCTGTCATGGAGATGCATGTAAAAGTTCTTATAAACGTTTTATTATCCTTTGTAGTTTGCATGTATACTTTTGTCAAAAATGAAATTGGGATGTAGCTTCAGATGTTCCTGAAAATAAGATTTGACATGATTGGTTAGATTATGATGAACATAATTTCATTATTATAAATGTAATTCCATACCTTTTAAGTTAGAACATTGAAAACATAGTCAGTCTTATCACGTTTTCACATATTGAATAGCTACAGAGCTCTGCAGATTTATTTTTTTGTTGTTGATTTGCCCCATTTTTTCTCATTTTACCACTTTTCCTTTGACTTATGTTGTTATAACCATGTAGGAACTTAGATACTTTCTGAATGTTCAGTTAGAATCTCTTGCTATCAAAAGAATGAATGCAGTAGCTTTCATAGATCAGTCATGTTTCACATTAAAACTAGGTAGGATTTCCTGCCTTTTTTCTTTATTGAGAGACTGAAATCTCACTCTTCTGATAGTTAGGCACAATCTAATTTTCCACCTGGTTTTACTTACAGCCTGTTCAAACCAATTTGGGGTTTTTTTTGTGCCGATATTGTCTTCTACTTGAATACTCCTTTCTCCAGCATGTGTTGGGTTTTTTTTTAAGTAACAATATAATTTTGTGAGAGTTCTTTGTTTTCTTGCTTTTTTTTTTTTTTTTTTGGTTTTTTTTTTTTTTTTTTGGCGAGTGGTGGGGCAATTACTGATATTTTGTAGGTTTTGGTGGGTTTTTTTTTTTTTTTGGTTGGGCAAGGTAAAATGTAAGGCAGCTTCTTTCACAAATTCTTATGTAAAGATGGTCATAATTTTGGTGCTACAGGCTTTTATTTTAAAAACATTGTGGGAGAGGGGATTTGAAAGGAGCTGTTGAGGTAACCTATAATGCTTAGGACAAGCCTGGAAATTATTGTACAGATACTAATAAAATTAAGTCCTCTATCATCTCAATAAAATGAAGCAGAGGTCATGTAACCGTTCCTATGGAGGAGTCTCTTTTTTGGCCAGTTGGTCTCAGACACAGTGGGCTTTTCAATAATAAAGTAAAACTATTTCAGTCATTAACAAGAATTTCCTATTCTCTTCCTTAATCTGTGCGAGTCTTGGGGGAAAAAAAAAAGCCCCTTAGTGTTAGATCAGCTTTTGCTTTAGATGACTTATAATTCCGATAAAGCAGCTGAAGGAGTTTTTTAAATTTAGCAAAGCTTTTGTTCTTTCCAGTGAGCAGTATAGTCACTTAATATTGAGAGATAGATTAAGAGCAAATTATCTTGAATTTGAAAATGAATTTGCTGGAATTTCACAGAGAAATATTGCTATTCTTCCATTTCCCAAAGCAATTAACATAGTTTTGATGAGTCAACGTTTACAAAGATAAATCTTTTTGTCAGCAGTTTCCAACTGTATCTAAAACTGTATCTAGCTTTAATGTAGTTCAGCAATAAGACTGCATTTTCTTTCCTAGTCTCCATTACATCATGAGCAATCCTAAGCTTTACTGCATTGAATTTAAAATACAGAGTTAAACAAGCCTTGGCAATTGAAGGGGCCTGTGCCTCCATAAAGGTCCAGCTGTGCTGAAGCCACATGAATCAGTTGTCTTCATGTCAGAGTATTTGTTTGCTTTTAAGGTGTTAAGCTATACACCTAGTAAAATGAAAGGCTTGGGAAAATCTTGCAAGAACAATTGCTGGAGAAGTGAGGATAAGCAGAGAGTAGATGTTAAAACGGACTGTGGCACTATTTACAAAGATAGTTTACTCATAACAAATACTCCTACTCACACCCAGCACAGTGAATTATAGAAGTGGAATGTACTTATAAGCGTAACAAAATACAGAGAGATGTGATAATAAGCCATCCATTTTAATAAGGAATTAGTATTCTGACCTAATTCTTTCCCAGTAGGTTTTATCACTGGCTTATAAATAACTTACAGGTATAAGAAATGGAAATGAAGAATAAATTAACAGCATAAACAAAATGCTCAGAGACTTTCCAACCCCTGCTGCTACCTCTTTCTGGGGAAAGACTGGAAGAGGGTGATATTAAGGTCTGTGCTCGGGTTCGTTTTCTGGCTGGCTTAACTCCCATTAAGGAGTTGAGTCCAGGGATGAGTAGGGTAAATGAAAATGATAGCTGTGTTTCTCGTAAGTTTGTTGCTGTGTTTTACTGACATCTTGGTGAGGAGAGAGAACTGCAGTTAAAACACAGTTGCAATCTAAATTGACATTTTCTGCTATCTAAGAAGTTTTGGAATAGTTTGCCCTAATAACTGATTAAGTTTTGGTAATTCATTTTGACTTTCCATTGTAAGTGGATTGGAGGCTTGAGATATATTCTATGATTTTTTTTCCATTTTTTTGAAACAAAGGAACTCCAAACAAATCTTTAGATGCATATGGCAGCTTTATGTTCAACAGGTGCTTTCATACGTTGGATGCGAGTGTGAGCGAGTGTGTATAAATGCATGCTTATTTAAGACTGTGTAGGTTGTTCTGTCCTTCCATACCATATTTAAAAAGCTGGAGAATGGTCACAATTACCTAACATAGTACTCACACCATCATCACTGCGAAAATGTATTTGATATCACAGAATCATGGATTTAATACATCTAAGGCATTCTTGCTTTTTGTTATTTTAAAGAAAAAAAAATACTTTAATTGAGCATTTCTGAGCATTTGGGGGGATGTCAGTTACATTGTGATAGATTTATTTGTGTCCACTCTAAATGTGATTGAAAAATATAAAGAAACAATTTCTGACCAAATCTTCACATGGTTAGTATCAAATTTGTAGGAGGTCTTTTCATCTTGTATACTGATCATTTCATTCTTCAGAGAATATAGTGTTTTCAAACTGCCAAGGGGTATCTTGATTTGAAGGTGCCTCTGTTTTCTCTTTTGCTTAGATATGAAATCTGCGCTGACCCTAGTCCAAAAGAATGGGCTAAAGGTTGTATCTTTACATGGTCTGGTTAAAGCAGTGCTGATCTGAGCTAATTCTTTTTTCTTTGCTCATAGTGGTAGCGAAGTAATGAATTTACTCCTTTCTTTTTGTCCACACAGCTTGAAGTCGAAGTCACAGATATCAGTGGGAAAACCATAGATGGTCCAGTCCGCCTAGATATTTCTGTTATTGATCAGAATGATAATAGGCCAATGTTCAAAGAAGGACCCTATGTTGGCCATGTCATGGAGGGATCCCCTACAGGTAAGTCCATGCCAATTGTATCTCTGTTTCACCCGAGCAAATTCTGTGTTAATAAATACATTATTATGATATTCTATAACTTTTCTGCTCATTTTGTGGCACACTAAATCCTTCCTTGGCATAAGGAGGTGGGATCAGCTCTTTAGGACAGCAGGTAATGATTTTTTTAAAAACAGTCAATTCTCTGCAGTAAAAAAAGAAGAAAAAGAAAAAAACCCGAACCTAGTTCATGATGCAAGCTTTGATTTAGGTTTACACTTTTTTATCCATATCTGGAATCAGCAAATACAACCCCTAGGGTATGATTATGATTCAGACCAAACAAAATGTACAACTTCTGTTCAGAAATTGTACCACCTTTTTCTCTGTCAGGTTAGCTGCTGGAAGGGTCATTTTTTATTTGTTGCTATAGCATGAGACTAGGTAACAGAAATAAATGGAAACACATGAATATGCTAATATTATAGGGCAGATTGAAATACTGAACAGTGTTAGTCATGTAAATGCAGATACAACAGAAAAAAACCCACACTTTGAGAATAAAGTTAGTAATTAAAATGTTCTAAGTAAATTCACTCTTGGTTTTATGCGATGATGAAATTCTATAAGAAAAAGATACTGTTCCAAATTTCAATTTAGGTACAAGCAACCACCCTAGCTAAACTCTTCCAGCAGATGAAGGCTGAATTAGGATGGGGGTTTTTTTCAGCTGTTGTCCTCAGAGGTTGTGTCATTTTGTCATAAGTTAGCAGTCAGCTGTTGCAGCATTCCACTTGAGAGGTATCTTCATTGCATTTGCAAACAGTAATTGAATGATCAGATGATGTTGTGGAGTTAACCTCAATCTTGGTGGAAGAAATCTAAAAGAGTAGAGGCTGCTGTTAAAATTAGTGGGTTACAGTGATTTAATTGAGATCAGAGTTGAGGTTTATATATTTGTATGCCTTTCTATACATCATAAAACTCAAGTCCTTATCCTCCTTACACAGTTGAATCTGTGAGTACAGACAGAAGGTTTTGGCTGTGTAGGCATATTGAAATATTTTGAAATAAAAGCTGGAATCAAGTATATTATATTTTCATGAATCTTTAATATTCATTGAGGCTTAATGTGGTGCAATGTGCTTTGTTTACTCTGAACAAGGGTAGACATTGCCTTTCACTTCTTTTTATTACATATTGATAGGACTAGAAGTTATTTTGTGTCCTTATTTTATTATTTATGTAGTTCCAAGAAACCATGTAACCTTTTTCATGAGTTTTGCATTTGTACATATAGTTGCCGTTGTTTGATAAGGTGTAGGTGCATTATGAGCTGCTGCTTCATTGGATTAAAAAGTACGTTCAGGTGAATGTTCTTTTGCCTTACCTGTGATAAACATATGATGAACTAATTGATGATGTTTTAATTCAAACAAGAAATAAGATTCATACTTGCGAGTACGGCTGCAAGTAAAACAGTAACTCTTTTGTTGTAGATCTGTAGCACATTATTAATTTATTTCAGATCTCCATTGCTTATTCAGAATTCAAAAGAAACTTGCCATTCCCCCTACGTTGTAACAGGAGGAGTTTCATAATGAACTGGGAATATATTTCTAACAAATGTCAGAGATTCCATTGCACAGTTGGTCAGTAGTATGTGACTATCTAATTAGATGAAAGGACCAACTTTATTACGTTTTCATTTAAACTACAGCATCTTCTTGTCACGCTCATTTAGGTACACATTCCTGGACCATTGTGTAGGATGGTGTAGTTTTAGTAGATTCACAGTCCCTAAATCTGGTATTTCAGGAAAAGAAAGTGGTGCCAAACAGCTCAAACTGTTTAAGCTTTAATCCCACTGGCAGCATATGAGCTCTGGATGTGAGGTGTGAGTTCCTGCAAGTCTTTCATCTCTCTTAATCTAAGCAGCAATTTGCACCTCTGACTTACCTCATGCCCTTCCCCAAAAATATTTACTCTAATATTTAGCTTTGAATGTTAATTCCAGGGTATGGGACAATATTTAACTGTTATTTTCTCTATGTTTTTCCTTTACTGAAACTTTGCATCAAGTTTCTTTTCTCTGCCAAGGATTTTTTATTTTTTTTAACTGGCAGTTCCCTATTTTTCTTCATCTCTAAACTGTCCTTGCTTTTCCTTTTTTCACTCCTTATATTGCAGGTTTGTGCTTCTTACTCAATATAGAGGTTTCTCAGTCCAAATTCCAGTGAATTCTTCTATAATTATTTTCTCTTGCTGCAGTTTGGTATTTATCCATGTGGCATTTGGTATTTTGATTGTCTTACCTGTTAATCAAGTTCCAAATAATTTTTCTCATCTTCAAGGATTTCTTATTTTCTCTCTCTATCTCTCTCTCTTTCCCTCAGGTATTCATCTCATGAAGTTTCATAACTTCATTTTCTTGGTGTCAAGAACACCAATACTCGCAAAATTATTTTGTGCAAAAGCGAACTGGTAGAACCAGTATTAGCTAGAATCTGTCATAGTTCTCTATGCAGATGGCATCCAGTCAAACAAGACTTCATGTTGTTTACATCTGTTTTCCATAGTTTTATGGCATAAATCTTAAAATTATTCCTCAGATTCTGCTGTCTTGCTGCTCCCAATCAATAGTTGCACCGCACAGCTTGATAGAAATCTTTATATGCTTGTATTTGCACATATAATTCCCGATTCCTTCTTATTGTACTTCTAAAATTGTATTGTTGTATTTCTTTTGTTGAAGAAGATCCAAAAGAAAGGTTTTGCATTAGATGCATAACCTTATTTCTTACCACAGCCACCTTCATCCTCATTTAAGCTCTGAATCCAACCCATTCACTGAAACAGGCTTGGGGTGAAAAATAAATAACGCTCATATAGGTATCTTGGATCCGTCTGCCTCGTCACTGTGTCAAAGTGTAAATGTCCATGGATTCCAATAACTCAGTGATGAGAGAGGCATAATTCTGTAGAAATAGATATAGTAGACACTGAAACTTCCCTGAAGGATTTTGAGGCCTTGTTAAGGAATTCAGATGATATTATTATCTTGCTATAAGTTATTTATTGTTGGGTTCCTGTGTGTTTTCCTGTGGGGCCAGAACTCTAGCAGCACAAACCCAATAGAATTTTCTAGTTACTTCCCACCTATTTATTGACTATAAAATGCACTTGCATATTGGATATTATTAATCAGAAATATCAGTTATTTACTAATAAATAAATCTTGGAGAGAGTTAGCGTCAGAAATTTAAATACATAAATCTTAATATTCAAGTTAATGTTTATATTGGACTTCCTTGATGTTGCTGCCAGCTTTTTATTGTCTTCCAAAATGCCTTATTTCCTTAAGGATTTGAAAGTTTAGTTCCTTAATTAGGGAAAGAAAGAGAATTTACAAGATTAGAGTGAAATGTTGCGCCATACCCTCCTTTCTCTGCCATTGGAGATAGTTTCAAGTAGAACAAAAGAGAACATGGAGTTAATGTGTAATTTTCATATTTATTTGATCTGCCTATGTATAATTAAAGACTCTTTTGTGCATACTCCCAGTGAGGTTGTGTTTTGGTGGTGTTTTTAATACATTTTATGTGTTATTAAGGCCATTCATCTTTTTTTGTGTGTGTGTGATTTTTGAACTTACAGGAAACACTACTGGTTATTTAGACATCTACAATTTTTGTGTCATCATTTTAATAGAGAGGCAAATACCTGGTCATAATTACTGAGACTATAAAGTTGTACTTGTGTTACATGAATAAATATTCATCTAGCTTTCAAGCTAGGGTTTTCCGCAGCTTATAATTAACGATAAAAATATGTAAATGGTAGGTGATGTATTTCTTCCTTGATACATCTTTCCTGGAGAGATTTCATTATATAGTTACAGTTAATTAGCTGTTTTCATGGAAAATTGTCATATTTCTGGAAATAGACTAGAGTAAAATTCTAACAAAAGTGCACTCAAATATATTCTTAAAGTCACCATAGATGCTTTCAAACATCTGTTCAGAGGTCTCCTGGACAAACTGCAAACTTGGAGGCTACTTATTTAAAAACAGCCAAACCCAACAGCCACCAAACAAGTGGAAAATTAAAGGGGTGGAGGAAGAGCAGTAAAGAAATCGCTTGCTTTTCTTAAAAAAAAAATTATAAAGTCTACTTTCTGTATGAGACTGAAGTCAGCATATATATACACCAGGAAAATAATAGATGAGTCTGATTCAGGGACACCTGTGGCATTTTTTTCTATTGACTGTAATGGTTTTTGTGTTAACTGCGCTGCTGATCTCTCACATGTTTGGGTTTTTTTTAAGACCCAGTTTATTTCCTACTCATCTGACAGCTCTAGGGATTAGGATCTGTGTCCTGCTGCAGATTTACTGTAGTACCCTAATGGAGTGACCACAATCTTAGGGATTCAGGCAGAAACATTCGGATGTCTCACTCTTTAAAGGTTGAGAAGTGAAGGCTGGTTAAATGAATTTGGCAGCCATCTCATTTCACTTGCTGGAGGCATTTAACAGAAATTATATTAAACACATTCAACATTATGTGACTTGTAACAATATGCTGCAAGCCCAGTGGGGTCAAATCTTAACTGCAGTAGTTGGGAGAATTACTTGACAATTGTGTGTAAAAAAAAATTAACTTGTTTTCCATGATGCACAATAGCCTGAATACATTGCATTCCAGCCAAGGACCCCTGAACCAGGACTGATATCTGTCTATAAATAATTGCTAGAGGTAGAGGGACATTTGGAGACATTTAGAGAGGAAACTGAAGGAATTAAGAAGAGTAGCCTAGAGGGTTGTTCAGTATCATAAAACAACAATTTGTCAAAATGGATAAAGCATGAGGAAGGGTCTGATATTATTGATAGCTATGCATGGTAAAATAGTGCATGGCTATGATTCAGATGAATGAAAACTGTTTCTGAAGATGGTGGCTTCTTATCAAAAACACCTACCAGTACAGGGTTTGTTTATTTTTTTTTATACTAACAAGAAGAAGGTTAGTACATGAATGAATACAAATGAGATTGCATATGATGAGAATGAAAAAAATACCAGGAAAGGTAAACTCTGGGCAGGCTGGTGTAGCAAAGTGGCAAGGATATATATAGGACATGTTTGCCTGATATACACCTGGTGTCATCTTTGATACATTTCAAAGATAATGTTATTATTTTCTGGACTGTGTTTTTTTATTGTTCCTTTTAATGACTGCTGGTTTTATAGAATAAGAAAGTTAACAAAACTGTAAAATGAATAAAAATGCACTGAATTTGGGGAACTCTCCAGACCTACTTCTTCCTTTTGACCTATAAATCCAATGACATGGAAGAAATTTCAAGGGTTTTTCTTTTAGCCAAAAGATTAACATAAAAAAAATAAAAAATTTCACAAATGACCATGAGAATAGTAAAAGATATACCTTCCTTTTATCTAGGTAAAAGTAGTATCTGAAATTTTGAGTGACTTCTGGTTCTGCCTGTGTCAGTGTTAAGATAATACTTCTCCTTCACTCTTTTTTTGTCATAAAAGATAGTACATTGTGCATATGCATACAGTAGTAGTGATTTTTTGTGTGCATTGTTCATGTTATAAAAAGAAGAATACAATTTCTGGAAATGTAACCTTCCTGGAAAGTTAAATTGGCGGGG